>PVKP010003613.1:0-106535 GCA_004027715.1 Plecturocebus donacophilus | reverse complement strand
GCCACCTGGCTTGTTGTGGGAGGGAGGGAACAGGAGAGCATTAGGGCATGAGGTCAGGGCGTTTGTTACTGAGGGCTCACTGGGGCTCTATCAGCCATGGTAAGGACTTTGGCTTTTGCTGAAAGTGACTTGAGCCATTGGAGGTTTTGAGCAGGCAAAAGACATGATGTGACAGGTTCTAAAAGGATCACTGCTCGTGGCTATTCTGCGGGTTCCAATCCCAGTTGCCCCTCTCTGTAGCTGCATCTTGGGGCAAATCATCTCACCACTCAGCTTCACTTTCTTCTTTAAAAAGTAGATCAATACTATGTGTCTAACAGATCCTTGGCAGAAATGTCTGTCTTCTTTTGGGCCTAAGAATAGCAGTCCTTCTGAGCAGTTGGTCTGTTTCAATCTCATGAGCACTGTGGCTGCATTTCTCATGCTTACAAGCTGCTGGGAGGTGGGAAGCAAAGCGTGTGCTCGCCCCATGGCAAATGCATTGGTCTTTAGGCAATTCCAGCTTTATTCTTTCACTTGTTTCTTTCATGCCTACTTAAAAATTGTGTTTTAGATGTTATGCCCTTTAAACAATTCCTTTAAAATAACAATTTTTCCTCAATTACAAAAATAATACATGTTAATATTAAGTATTTGGGGAAATGTACAGGAATGGGACCATGAAGAAAATGTTTGTGAACCAAAGCTAAGCACTTTTAATCTTTTTTGTAGTATTTCTCTCCAATCATATACAAAGGTGTGTGTGTGTGTGTGTGTGTGTGTGTGTGTGTGTGCACGCGTGGGTGAGCATGTAGCTAGGAAAAAAAATTTAACAATTAAATATTGTTCCCCTTCCTCCAGAGTTTCTTTTTTTTTTTTTTTGAGACAGAGTCTTGTTCTGTTGCCCAGGCTGGAGTGCAGTGTGTGATCTCAGCTCACTGCCACCTCTGTCTCCCAGGTTTAAGCGATTCTCCTGCCTCAACCTCCCACGTAGCTGGGATTACAGGCGCCTGCTACCACCCCTGGCTAACTTTTTGTATTTTTAGTAGAGATGGGATTTCACCGTGTTGGCTAGGCTGGTCTCAAACTCCTGACCTCATGATCTGCCTGCCTTGGCCTCCCAAAGTGCTGGGATGACAGGTGAGAGTCACTACACCTGGCACCCTCCAGAGTTTCTTTAACCCAAGACCTTCCCTCTCACCCTGGCTATCAGGGACCACGACCTCACGCCACGGTGGAAACCCGACAATAAAGGCCTTTGGCTTTGCGGGTTTGAGTGTAAGCCCACATTTGGAAGTGGTGGTGAAGAGTCAAACAACCCAGCTTCCAGCCCCACCAGAAAATATTCTGATGGAGGGAAGGGAGAGCTGCAAGGAACCGTGGGTGCTAAGGAGGGGTCCTGCCCCACCCACCTTCCCCAGTTTTGTCCCAGGAAGAGTGTGTGTGGGAACCAGCCACACTGAGACGGAGACGGAGGGGTGCGGGGGACTCCCAGAGCAGGCAGGACTTGTGCCCTCCCCCTCAGCAGAGCCTGGGAGAGGCCAGGGCACTTGAGTTCCTGACGGCCTGCTGGGGCCCTGGCTATCAGAGCACAGATGCCTGAGAGAAGTCCCAGCAGATGGGCCGGAGAGAGCTTCACAGTCTGTCCCATATCCCTGGAGAGGGTCTGGGACAGGGGAGGGAGTCCTGGGCCCCAGGGGATTGTGGGGAGTGATGGAGAGCCCCCATCCCAGGTGCCCCTCCTTTGTTTACACACACCCAGAAACAATCACTGTATGCCAATGTGCAGCTGTATCAGTTTCCTGTGGTAACAAATTGCAACAAACTGAGTGGCTTAAAGCAACAGAAATGTGTTTTCTTCCCGTCCGGAGCCCAGAATGCTGAAATCAGTTCAGGGAGCTGAAGTGAAGGCGTCAGCAGAGCCATGCGACCTCCGGAGGCTGGAGGGGAGAACCTTTCCTGCATCTTTCTTTGCTCCATCTTCACATGGCCTTCCCTGCGAGTTCATCTGATCTCCCTCCGCCTCTTGTAAGAGCACATGCAATTGCATCGAGGACCCATCCAGATAACACACGACAAGCTGTTGCTGTCAAGATCTTCGTCTTAATCACATATTTTGCCCTAAAAGGCAATATTCATCTTTTGCCATATAAGGCAATAGCAGCACTAACAGGTTCTGGGGATTAGGAAGTGAATATATCTTGGGAAAGGGGGATATTTTTTCTGCCTATCACAAGGCCCCTGTAGTAGCCAGGAAAGCTGCCTGGAACAGAAGGGCCATGTGGCTGGGAACAAGGCTTGACCAGGCAATGACCAGTGAGGAGTGACAGCCAGGGCTCAGGCAAGCTGACGGGCTGTCTCAGGGACACCACTGTAGACAGACGATATTGGAGGACCTACCTGTAGGAACAGGGAAAATGAGGTGGGGGGGATCCAGAAGTGACTGAGATTCAGTTTCCCTTTCACAGAATGGTAGCTCATGATAGAAACTAAATTTAGTTAGAAAAATAAAATTACCACTTCTTTTGCACATTTGAGTGCTCTGTGGTTGGAATCTGTTACACATATCCATGTACATACACACTCCCAAAATGAGCTCTCCTTTATAAATGCAATTTTCTTTCTTTCTTTTTTTTTTTTAGGAAAAAAAAGAGATCTCTATTGCTGGACTGCAGTGGCATGATCATGGCTCACTGCAACCTCAGCCTCCCCGGGCTTAAGCCATCCTCCCACCTCAGCCTCCTGAGTAGCTGGGACTGCAAGCACAGACTACCGTGAGCAGCTCATTTTTTATGTTTTGTAGAGACAGGGTTTCACCATGTTGCTCAAACTTGTCTTGAATTCCTGAGTTCAAGCAATCTTCCCTCCCTGGCCTCCCAAAGTGCTGGGATTACAGGTGTGAGCCAGTGTGCCTAGCCTATAAATACTATTTTCTAGGCTAATTTTTTAAACTTAATCAAATGCCATATACTTTCTCCTACATCATTGTTTTGATAACTGCCTTTAACATCCCATTGATTAAATGTACAATCCTGTATGCACACCATTGTGTAATTTTATGAAATCTCATAAGCCATGTTAAATCCTTTTTTAACGTGATCAATATGTATATCTTACAAGGATATTCATAAGTATATGCAATATATTCATAAGTATATATAGCCCAGGCTGAAGTACAGTGGTACAATCTCACTGCAAACTCTGCCTCCCAGGTGCGAGGGATCCTCCCTCGTAGCTGGCACTACAGGTGCGCGCCACCACACCCAGCTAATTTTTGTATTTTTTGTAGAGACAAGGTTTCACTATGTTGCCCAGGCTGGTCTCGAACTCCTGAGCTCAAGCAATCCACCCTCCCCGGCCTCCCAATGGGCTGGGATTACCAGTGTGAGCCACCGTACCTCCCTATAGTTTCCTTCCACAGGAAAGGAGCTGCTTTCATGAGAAACCTGGGTGTGACTCTTGCCTCCTCCCTCTTTCTCACCCACCCCCCATATCTAATCAGTTGCCAGTTCCCACCCATTCTGCTTCTTCAATCAGTTCTCTCTACCCTCACAGTCCCTCTCCAGGTTCAGGTTGTTATATCTCCTCTGCACTATTGCCTCTGCCTCCTCCATGGCTGTCTTCCTTAGGATTTCCCCAAAAGCAGACCTTGGACTTGGGTCACGTAGTTTATGGGGGTGGTGGTGATCCTCCTAGAAGCAAAGTGGGCGGTGAGGAAAATGAGGAGAAAAAACAATGAAGAGTATGTGAGAAACAAACTTGGTCTCACTGGGAACCCCGAGGTATCTGTAGGGCTGAACAGGTTCATGGGAAAGACCTTATCTTCTTGGGCAGAGAAGCAGAGAGAGGGTGGCATGTGGGGTGGGCCGCTGTCATAGCCTGAGAACCATTTCTTGCAGCTGGGGTGGCCTTGGGGGATGTAGGGGGCAGGGCATCAGAGCATCTGCAGCAATGATCTCCTGCCTCAGTCTCCCCCTCTCTCACCTGTCTCTGCCCGCAGCTGGAGGGGTGTTTCTGAGACAGTGTCTCAGGCTGCACTGGTATGAAAATGGGGAAGCAGGCAGAGAGGCAGCGGGACAGACTGGCTCAGACAGGGTCTCATAGAAGGACTGCAGCACGGCCCATGGGCTGCCTCGTGTCTGAATTCACCCCTAACTGAGCTGGACTGGGTTGAAATGGGCCAGGGGTCTGTGATCAAACACCAGGACCAAACCTCAGGACATCAGATTTGATTTGATTTTAAAATAAAATATGATTTTTATTTTAAGGTTATTTTAAACCTTTTTTTTAAGGTTAGTTAAGGCTAGCATTAGCACTGGATAAGAGAGAGAGGTGGCCCAGGAGGCCCAGGGAAGCCACCTGGGAGTCCACGCTGCCATGGGCAATCCACAGGCGGAGCAGTGACTTAGTTTCCCTGTGCTGTTCGGCTAAGATATGAAAGCCATGAGGATGTATTTAAGTCAGCATTGTTGCCAGTTACTATCCTCATCTATGTCTGCAGACTTAACAGAAAAAAAAATGCCACTATTGGAGTATTGCCAGCACTGGAAAATAAGTGAGTAAATGAGAGTCTCATGCGTGTCATGGGTTCGGCGGAGGAGGCAGCTATCTGGATGCCGGTGACTTCCCCAGCAGCCTCGTGGCTCATCTCACTCATGGGCCTCTCAGAGGAGCCGGGCTGCTGGGGTTCCCCGCTGACCGGGAACAGGCTGTGTGGCCTTCAGCCAGAATCCATCCTGAAGGAACAAGTTTTCTTATGTGCTGATTAAATAATTTGTCCAACAACCGTTCCCTGCTGCCTGCTCTGTGCCAGGTCCTGGGCTGGGACATGGGACACAGAGATGGTTCAGACATGATTTCTGCTCTCAGAGGGATGATAGTCCAGCCCGGATGAGGTGGGACCACAGTTTAGTGCTATGATGGAGGCCACCAGGTGACTTGATGGGTCAAGGGAGACTTCCTAGAGGAGGTGACATATGAGATGGGTCTTGATGTACGAGTAGAAGTTTGCTGGGTGGGCATAATGGGGCAAAGAGTGGTGAACAAAGCATTCTATTAACCCCATTTATGAAGCACCTGCTCCACATGTCAGCTGCCCCCACCCCGTCAAGTATTATGTGCATAAAAATGATAAACACAAGAACCCTGGTACTGAGGAAGCTGAAGCCCAGAGAGGGAAAGTGACATGCCCAGAGTCACACAGCACATCAGGAGCAGAACGAGCACTTGAAATCTCCAAGTCCAAACATTATCCCACCCATACTGGGCATGACCCTGGAGGACAGCACCGGGCAGCTGGTAGGGACACAGTACTTACATGGGTTTGCTGAGCCCACCCCTCTATCTCTGACTCCTTAGCACAAATAGATGTTGGATATCCCTTAATTTCTTTTTTGTTTGTTGTTTTTTTTGTTGAGACAGAGTCTCGCTCGATCGCCCAGGCTGGAGTGCAGTGGCACAATCTCGGCTCACTGCAACCTCCACTTCCTGGGTTCAAGAGATTCTCCTGCCTCAGCCTCCAGAGTAGCTGGGATTACAGGTGCCTGCCACCATGCCCTGCTAATTTTTGTATTTTTAGCAGAGACAGGGTTTCACCATGTTAGCCAGGCTGGTCTCGAACTCCTGACCTCAGGTGATAAAACTGCTTCAGCCTCCCAAAGTGCTGGGATTATAGGTGTGAGCCACTGCATCCGGCTCAGATGTGCCTTAATTTCTGTGTTGTCTCACTCCACCTCTCAGTTTGAGGACTGTGAAAGCGTCTGCCCCTACATAGGGCCAAGGCAGTTCCAGGGTAGGTGGACTCGGAGGAAAGTCTTGCTGAGAGCTGGAGGAGGCCAAACCCAAGCGAACATTAATGTGTCAGGTGGAGTATCAGATCAAGGTCTAAGCCAGAATGCCGCTCTGGGTCACCTGCATAGTTCAGGTGGGGTTGGAGGAAAACAAGGCCAGAGGCAGGGGATGGAGGCTGAAGTGTGCCTCATTTGTATTCAGAAGTCACATAGCATCATGTTGACCGTACCCTGCCGCTCCGGGCCATCACAAGCACCTGCCCAGGTTCAAGGGGAGAGGACATAAACTCTAACTCTTGCTGGGGAGTGGCGGGGTTCTAAAAGCATATGTGAGATGGGAGCTCTTGCTGCAGCCGTCTCTGGAAAAGGCAATTTGTGACACCCACTTTGTAGCTTGTATTTTCACTTTCTTTATGATACATTTTGATGAACAGAAGTTCTAACTCTCCAGTAGTCAAATGTATTGCAGTTCTTCCTTTATGTTTGCCATTTTCTTATGTCTTGTTTAAGAAGTTCTTCCTTGGCTTAAATTCATAAAGGAATGTTCCTATATTTTCTCTTAAAATTAACAAAAAAAGTTGGTTCTCACATGTTAAGCCCTTAATCCATCTGGAATTGATTTTTGTGTGTGGTGTAAGGTACAGATCATGTTTCGTTTTTTCCAGAAGTGTTAGCACCGTTCAGTGACTAGTTCTTTCTTCATCTGCAATGCAGCTGTCATTTATCAGGTTTCCATATGTGCAGGGGCCTATTTCTGGGGTCTCCATTCTGTTCCATAAATCTATTTATTTGCTACCTCTGCCGGCAGCCACACTTTCTTAATTTCTATGGTTTTATGAGAAATCCCCATAGCTGGCAGGGCAGGACTCCTCACCTTATTTTTCTCTTTTGGGAGTATCTTGCCCTTTGCTCATCTATTAAAAAAATAAAAGTTGGAATCGACTTGCAAAATTCTCCAAGAGAGCTGCTGGAATTTTGATTGAAATAACATGGAATCTGTAAATCAATTATTTAACATTGATCATTTTAATCCACAAATCTAAAATATCTACCCACTTTGAAAGGTCTTCTTTAACTTTTTTCAGTAAAGCTTACACTCTTTCTCCATAAAAGGGCTTGCATGTCTTTTGTTAAATTTGTCTCAAGCCTCCTATTTTAATTTTTGTTGTAACTGCAAATGCATCTTTTAAAAATATATTTTTTGAACTTTTTTTTTTCTTTTTAGAGACAAGATCTCACTCTCTCACTCAGGTTGAAGTACAGTGGTGTGATCATGGCTCACAGCAGCCTGGATCTCCTGGGCTCAAGTGATCCTCCCGCCTCAGCCTCCTGAGGACTACAGGTGTGCACCGTCACATCCAGCTAATTTTGTGTGTATGTGGACATGGGGTCTCACTATGTTGCCCAGGATGGTCTTGAACCCTTGGGCTTAAGTGATCCTCCTGCCTTGGCCTCCCAAAGGATTACAGGCGTGAGCCACTGCACCTGGCCCCATTTTTGAACTTTATGTTTCCAGTATATAAAAATGCAACTACTTTTTATGTATATGTCTCACGTTCATGTGTTTTGCTAAACTCTATTATTTTAATTATTTACAGATTATTTGTAGATTCTATGTGGATAATAATATTATGTACAAACAGAGTTTTGTTTTTTTCTTTCATATCTCTATACTTCTCGTCTCTTCTTATTTTGGTGTGCTGGCTAGGGTCTCCAGAAGAGAATTCAGTAATAGTGGTGACAGAAGGAATCCTTGTTTTGTTACTGATTTTAAAGAGGATTTAATAAAAAACCAACTCACTGTTAAATATGATGTTTGCTTTTGGGGTTTTGCAAGTATTCTTTATGAAGTTAAAAAAGTTTTTATTCTTGCAAGTTTGCTAAGAGGTTTTTTGTTTTCTTTTCAAATTGTGAATAACTGAGTTTTACTGAGTACCTTTTTTTCATCTATGATATGAAAATATGACTTTTCTCCGTTCGTATGTTATTATCCCATACTAAGATTAGGTTTGGCTGTAAAAGACAGAAACGCCAACATACTAGTATCTTAAACATAAGAGGAGTTTACATCTTTCTCAGACACAGGTCTGGAGGAGGGAATTCAGGCGTAAATTGGCAGCTCTACTCCTGGAAGTGCCCCAGGCCCCTCCTCCTTTTTGCTCTGCCAGTTCTCCAGGGGCCTCACCCCATTGATCCAAGATGGTGCTGCTGCCAGCATAGCCTCACGCCACAGGGCACTCAGGAAGGGCCAGGCAGGGGCGCAGGGCTGGCCAGGTGGCGCTCAAGAAAGACTCCCAGAGCCTCAGGTCCTAGACTTTGCTTATATTTCATTTAAGATATTTACACACATGTTCATAGGTTCTATAAACTTGCAATTTTCCTTCACTACATCGACTTTGATTTTGGTATGGAGGAGCTGTATGATTTAGGGGTTATTCATTCCTTGAAGACTTAGCATTGCTTATTCGAAAAACGTTTTATCTTGGGAGTTTTATTGTGGGCAGATTAAAGACAAACTTTCTAAAAGCAATTTTGAATTTACAGACACTTGTAAGTAGAATACACGCACTTTATTTTTTCCTGAATGAATATTTTAATGTTTTCTACAAACAAGGATGTTTCCCTACATAACCACAACACAACCGTCAACATCAGGAAACGACCATGGAAACATGACTATAATCTCCTCTGAAATCCTTCTTTGTCACGTCTTTTCATCTCTTTCAGACTGAAACAGTTCCTCAGTCCTTTGACCTCAAGAGCTTGATACCTTTGAAGATGACAGCCCAGTTACTCTGTAGAATGTCTCCCTGTGATTAGATTCAGGATTGAAATCTTTAGCAGCAGCAGTACCGGGGTGACACTGTGTTTCTCACTGCGTGCTGTCAGGTGGCATGTGACTTCAGTTTGTCCCATTACTGGTGATCTTTGCTTTGATCACTTTGATGGTGCTTGCCAGGCTTCCCCATAGGAAATTACTGCAGAGAATTATTCCTTTTCCATGTGTAATGAACATGTATTTTGTGGGGAGGTATTTTGAGACCATGTAACGATCGTGTTCCTCCTCTAATTCTCCCTTCCTTGCTCCTGCCCTCCCTAACAGTTTGGACTCATGGTTTTTTATTTTATTCAGTGAGTTATAATCTGTCATGACTGTTATTTATTTTGACTCACAGAGTGATCCAGACATGGCCCATGGGAGCCCCTACGGAACAACCTCTATGTCTTTTGACATGTCCACATCACTCTTTAAGCACTGATTCACTTTCTGGCACAGCAAGCTGTTCCGGGCTCATCTTGTATGATCCCTGTCCCAGGCCCAGAATCAGCCATTGCTACAAGGGGCCCTGGCTTGAACAAGCCAAGATTGGACTGTTCATTGCTATTGGGATGTGGCTTCCAGGCCCTCTCAATGGAGAGAGCTAGAAAGCATATCTAGCTGGAAAACCAGGAGTTCACACCGCTCCCTCCAAATCCTATCCAACACTGCTGGTTTAATTTTATTTTTCTCTCTTTCCATACTTGTAACTCCCTTCTCTAGCAGTGAGAACCTTGGCTCTATCTAAAATACATTTACTTTTTTGATCATATATAACCAGTCTCCCATCACCACCCCGTCCCCCTCTGAGTGAATATCCTCCTCACCCTTCCTGTGCTCTGACGCCCATGCCAGACAGCCACCCCATGAGGTCCTGGACCTGGCCAGGGGAGCAAAGGCTGACGTTGGTTGAACTGACCCACATGATGCTCAGTCTTGCTTGCACAATCCTAACTGCAGAAATTCAAGTCTTATTCTAGGAAAATGTCTTTTAATTTTGAAGAGTCATGGAAAAGGAAACCATTTGCCTTCACAGCTGGGAAGAGCTCTTAAAAAAATGCCAACTCAAAGAAAACCCTCAAGTTAGAAGCCTCATCCAAATCTTGGAACCCTAAGGATACATCATTAAATTCCTGAATGGAGACCTTTTCCTAAAATGCATGTTATGCATCCATACCTGTGTGAGCGGAGTAGCTTCAGGGCACTTGAGCATTCTCTTATTTACTTGTTTATTTTTGAGACAGGGTCACCCTCTGTCACCTAGGCTAGAGTGCAGTGGCACGATCATGGCTCACTGCAACCTCAGACTCCTGGGCTCAAGCGATCCTCCCACCTCAGCCTCCCAAGTAGCTGTGTCTACAGGTGTGTGCCACCATGCCTGGCTAATTTTTGCATTTTTTTTGCAGAGATGGGGTTTTGTCATGTTGCACAGACTGGTCTCAAACTCCTGGATTCAAGTTATCCGCCTGCCTCGGCCTCCCAAAGTGCTGGGTTATACATGTGTGCCACTGCGCCTGGCCACTTGAGCAATCTTGATGTCTGTGAATCATTATTAAGCCCACTCACAGCCCCAGTGCTCATGCCCTGCACTGCCTGGTCCAGACAGAGAACCATGGTAACTCCTGGTATCTGTGGCTCGCGGCTGTGGATTTCCATGGCTGACACATCTTAGGCCTGCCAGCATGCTCCCCTCCAGGGTGCTTCCTTCTGACTTATAGTTTCTAATCTGAAGAAGCCTAAGGAACAAATCACTGGCGCCGACAGGAATGTGGGGATTTAAATGGAAATCCCATGGCAGTGTGTTCAGCCTTGCCCCACACCCTAAGCAAGTGCTCTGTTCTTCTTTCCCACCTTCTCTTTCCCTGCCTGCAACTGGGACCTGGGCCAAGCCAGGGGCCCTGGAGGCTGTTGGCCACTGCCATTCCCCAGCTTCGGGAGAGGCAGGGGCTCCCTGCCATCGCCCGCTGCGCCCTTTCCGCTCCCATCCATCCCTCCTCCTGCTTCTCTCCCCTTGGAACTCTCTGTCCAGCGCTCATCTTTCCTCCAGCGCCCTTTCTTCTTTCTCTATCTTTGTCACCTGTATTCTGAGCCTGATCCTGCCATGATTTGCTGGGCCTCAGTTTTCTCACCTGGAAAATGGGGACAGGGTTGAACATGGTGGATTCTCAGGCCCCTCCTGGCTCTGCCCGCCCCTGCCTCCCATCCCTGGCACACATCCTTGTGTTCCCCTCTCTTTCTGTTCCTTGTTTGTGGATCACGTATTATTTCCTCTCTGCCTCTGATTCTTTCGGCGTCTCTCTCCCTCTCCTTCCTCTGTGACTTTGTTTCTCTCTCTGCACGTCTGCTTCTGTCATAATTTTTCTTCTGGGCGTCTCTTTATATTTTTCTCCCTCTCCCCCTTTCTGTATCTCCATTGCTTCTGACTCTATTCTTTCTGTCTCTCTCTCTGCCCCTTTCCCTGGCTACTTCTTTTCCGTCTTTGACAACTTTGTTGTGATTCTGTTTCTCCTTCTTATCCCATTGCTACTTGGTCACTGCCTGCCAACTCCCTCCCTGACACTGCTTTTTCAGTCTGTTCCCAATACCAGTGCTTCTGGGTCCCCATCCACTTCCCTAACCCTATTCAGATCCCCTTTCTGAATCTCACCCTGGCCTAGGACTGAGAGCAGGGAGCTGATGCCATGCTGTCCCTACCAGAGCCAGGCTCCTCCCTGGAGTGGGAACCGCAGCTGTGAGGCTGGCTCCAGGAAGCACGCTGGGCCCAGCTGGCTGCCGCTGTCTCACGGAAGGCTCAGAAAGTTAGACGCAGCACTTGGAGGGTGGAACTCCTGCCCCAGCCCAAACCCCAAGAGTAGGCGTTGGCTCCACGAGCACCCTCCACCCCATGTGTGGGGTGCATGTGCACATGTGCACGTGTGCCCCTACATACACATGCATGCAGCCAGGGCACAAGTGCTGGCACTCAGCTCTCATCGGGAGCTTCTGCTGGCACTCAAGGCCATCTAAAGCTTGCTTCCTCGTTTTGTCGTCTACTACAGGCTTAACTGCAAAATTCCAGCCCCAGTCTGGCCCTTGGAATGTTCTCCATGTAGATATGGATCAAAACCCAGTAGGAGGCTGGGCAGGTGGCTCATCCTGTAATCCTGGCACTTGAGAGGCCGAGGTGGGAAGACAGCTTGAGTCCAGGAGTTGTAGTTCCAGCTACTCAGGAGGCTGAAGTGGAGGACTGCCTGAGCCCAGGAAGTCAAGGCTGCTATGAGCAACCATGGCGCCACTGCACTTCAGCCTGAGGAACCAGAGTGAGAAACTGTCTCAAAACCAAACCAAATCAAACCCAAAGACCCAGGAGGGAGAAAGACTTCTGACCCAGCCCTGGATTAGCAGCTGGTATAACCCCATCAAGCCTGCAGATTCTGCATCTTGTGGTCTGGCCCCTATGCTTCCCGGGATCTGGATCTAATAGACATTTACTGGGCATCTGCCAGCGCCCTGCACAGCTGTCACCCAGGCAAACCTCACGGCTGCTGTAGGAGGCAGGTGCAATTGTCCTCCATTCACAAGTGAGGAGACCACAGGTCAGTCAGAGGCAGAATTTCCAGCCCAGCACAAATCTGGCCTGCCCATATGTCCTCTGCCCACTGTGACAACCCCATGTTGAAGATTTGCCAGTGGGAGAAGGAGCTGAAAGAGCCTGGAGAAGCAGACCTTTGCCAGTGGGTCCTAGTCCTGGAAAAGACACAAAAGAAATAAAGCAAGTGAGATCTGCCATCTCACTAGGGACCCATCAGAGTCAGATTCTGACCAAAGGCTCTGGGCCTGGCATTTTTAGGGTGGGACGTGTGGCAGGGCTGAGCCTTTAGAGCAAGGTCTAGGGGGCAGGCACATCACAGGTGGCACAGCCATCAAGGAGGCAAGAAGCCCCAGAGGGCGGCCCAAGTGTCAGTGAGGCGTGACAGGCCTGCCTGTGGGTGTGCCACTGGTGGTTTATCAGCACAGAGGAGCTGCCTCCTTCCCACCCCCATGCCCTGGAACTCTGCACAGTGAGCCCGCGGGTCCTCAGGTCTGCACAGCCTAGTGTGGGCTCTGTGCCTTCAGTCCCGCCTCCAGCCTGTGATGAATCTGCAAACACTGTGCCAGGTCTGCCCTGTTCGGGCGCTTGTAGGGGCTGCTCCATTTTAGATGCTAATCTGCCATGATGGCTTCGGATTAACCCCAAGCAGGGGGTCAGGGAAGGCTTCTAAGATTTCTACTTTATTTACTGTTCCTTGTGTAAGAGCCCTACTTACCGTAAATCCTGGCTTTAGGCCAAAACAACCTGGACCCTAAATCCTGTCCTTAGGCAGATTTGCATAGCATTTTTGCCTTTCCGTATAACCGTCATACACATTTCTTCCCTGTGGTAGATAAGCCCTGGGTCTGGGAGGGAGTGGCTCAGGAATCCACCAGCTTGTCCCTCGAACATGGCTTTCCTTTGGATCCCTCCAAAATACTTCTTCTGAGAAACAGGATATATCAGCCTCGTTGTGCAGCCTCTCAGCTTCCTGGGCCTTTGGAAGTAGGCTTGCACATGCCTGCCCGCTGTGGAACAGCACTGGGGCCGTGCAGAAGAATTTGGCAGTGCTTCAGACTGCAAGCTGTCAGCCCCATGCCGTCCAGGGCACTGGCAGGGTCCCGGGGAACAAACGCAGCTCCCTTTCTCGTTGCATCACTGCTCACAGGTCTCTGGATTCTTCCATCTACTCCTTGCTCTTTGCAGCTGGCTCTTTGCCAGTTGCAGGTCCCCTCCAGTCTGCCCTCTGTTGCTTTTGTCTCACCCCACCCCCAGCTGGAGATTGGGATAGGGTCGCAGCAGGCAAGCTCATCAACCTGCACCATGCATGAGGACAGTGGGGATAGGATTCACCAGCCCACAGGGTCCCCTTCCAAAGCCAGTTGTTCTCACGTCCTGTTGTGCCTCCACCAGGTTGCAAACCTCTGCCTTTCCCATCAGGTTAGAGCAGTCTCTTTTGTCTTGCCAGTATGAAAAACAGAGCTGGCACAGAGCAGATCAGAAAATGTTGAGCCCACAGATGCAGGAAGGCATGAGACAATATGCTGGACTGAGGAGCAGAGTGCTCCCAGAGGAACTTCATCCGGGATGAATGCAAAGATCACGTTCGGGCCCAGGACAGGGAGCTGGGGCCATGTGCTGCAGGTGGAGGAGGCAGACCCTCTAGCTGCAGAGAGTGTTCGCTCACTCTGGGCGAACCACAGTGGGGGCGGCTGAAACATGAAGGTGGTCTCAGGAGGCAGCCCCAGCAGGAGTAGGTTTAGACCACGGTGGGTCTGTCCTGCTCAAGGCTACAGTGGCCTGCAGCAGCTCAACAGGTTCTGAATGCTGCCTTATGACAAGAACAAGGCAAACTGAAAGTACTGTCTCCCTCCCAGATTCAGGTCCTTCTCCCCATCTCCAGGCCAACCCTCACCAAGCCAGGGGACCAGCTCTCCACCCAACGTGGCTGTTTTGTGCTCTGGGCTGGACTCTCCCTCAGCTCAGCACAGCCACTTGCTTCTGGGGAAACCTGAGATTGGCGTTCTCTGCTGATCGTTTGAAGCTGTATGGAACTGGGCCTGGCTTGTTTACAGGAAGCTGCCTGCCGACAGCCTCATTCTGAAGCAATTCAAACCAGGCTTGGTCCGTGCGATAAATCCCTGGCAGGGACCAGGAGTGACAGCAACGCATAAAATAAATGCCAAAGGGAATACTCAGCTTCCTGAAACACTCTATTAAGATGGCAAATTCAATCCAGTCCCTGTGGGAGGTGCAAGTCAAATTGCACATTAGAATGGTAATTTCCCACATTACCAGCTTGCACCTGGAGCTCCTGGTCGGGTGTTAAGTGTGTATTTGGTGTCCTCCCTGGGTGGCACGTCAGGCTCAGGATGTGACTCAGCCTCCCAGGGTCTCCAACAATCTTTTCCAGCCTCAAGCAGCCCCCCTGGCCCCACAAATTGTCTTGATTCCCCAGGAACCACTTTTACTCTAATAGAATTTTCTCTATTTTCATAGAAATCTCATTTGGAGCTTCGGAGACTCTTCTCATCTCGCACTCACTGGGTGGCCTAGAATAAGTCATACAAGCCTCTCAGCCTCAAATACCCTCACCTGTGTCGGGCCCCAGCGTCCCAAATTTCCCCAAGTGCATCTCATTTAATCCTCACCACAAGCACAGAAGGCGCACTTATTTCCCCAAAAGGGATCTGAACTCCAGGCTGTGAATGAAGTACTCTCCCTGAAGCCCCCATTCCAGGAGGCAAATGCCAGGGTCTGTCCCTAAGCCTGTACCTTTTTTTTTTTTAAGACAGATTCTCACTCTGTCACCCAGGCTGGAATGCAGTGTTGCAATCTCCACTCATGGCAAACTCTGCCTCCCAGGTTCAAGCAATTCTCCTGCCTCAGACTCCCAAGAAGCTGGGATTGCAGGTGCATGCCACCACATCTGGCTAATTTCTGTATTTTTAGTAAAGATGGGGTTTCGTCATGTTAGCCAGGCTGGTCTTGAACTCCTGGCTTCAAGTGATTTGCCCACCTCAGCCTCCCAAAGTGCTGAGATTACAGGCACGACCCACTTCGCCCTAAGCCTGTGTTTTTTATGCCCCTGCACCCCAGGGCTCTAACCTGGTCCTTTGTGTTCTGAGCCTGTCATCTGCTTGGGCTGCCCGAAAGCTACAGGCCTGGCCCCATTCTGACTCCAGGTGTGCTCTCCTCTGCAGGCAGCTTTCTACTGCCAATAAACGCTAATGTAGGCCAATTATTGGGGCTTTGGTGCCCTCTGCTGGATAAAAGCTAAAATACCTGTCTGAGATCACACCATACAGTAATGTCTATTTCACATCCATCCGTCATGATCCTTGCATTTGCTTATCCATCTACCAATCCATCGCCTTCCGTCCACCAATCTAGTTTTCCATCTACTATGGTTCAAATGTGCCCCCAAAGTCTGTATGTTGGAAATTCGATCCCCAACGTGGAGATGTTGGGAGGTGAGACCTTAGGTCATGGGGACTCTGCTGTCATTAATGAATTAATGCCATTATCGTGGGAGTGGGTTGTTAATGCAGGAGTGAGTTCTTTATAAAAGAATGAGTTTGGCTCCCTTTTGCCTCTCTTTCACCTGCATGCTCTCTCTTGCCATGAGATGCCCTCCACCATGTTGTGATGTAGCAAGAAGTCCCCCAGATGCCAGCCCCTCAGTCTTGCACTGTGCAGCCTGAAGAACCATGAACCAAATAAATTTCTGTTCATTCTAAATTACCTAGTCTGTTATATTCTGTTATAGCAGCACAAAATGAACTAAGACACTGTCTGTCCATCTACCCATCCATCCGTCCATCCATCCACCCAGCCATCCATCCACCCATCCACCCATCCATCCATCCACCCATCTGTCCATTCATCTATCCACCCACCCGACCATCCATCCATCCATCTGCCATTTCTACATTCACTCATCCATCCATCCGTCCGTCCGTCCGTTCGTCCAGCCATCCATCCGCCCGTCCATCCATCCATCCATTCACCCATCTGTCCATTCATCTATCCTCCCACCCGACCATCCATCCATCCGCCATCCCTGCATGCATCGATCCGTCCGTCTGTCCATCCGTCCATCTCCGTTTTACTCATGTCCTGTAGGCATCGTCCTCCCTCTCACCGCAGCATCCCCAGCTCCTCCCCTGCTCTATACCCTGCAGAAGCCTCAGTGAAGGAAGCAAGAAAGGCCCCCTCAACCCGTGTGTTCCTTTCCTCTTTGCAAAGCACCTTTACTTCCATTATATCCTTTGTCAAGACAAACCCTCTAAGGAGCCTTGGGATTCTTATTTAACTGGTGAGGAAACTGAAACCCAGAAAGGACAAGCAGAGTGATGCAGTAGAAACAGTTTTTGGGGACAGAGCGACCAGTTTCAAATCAGAGCTTTGTCATCTGCTGATTCTGTCGCCCTGAGCAAGAATCAGCTCTCTAAATCTCAGTTTCTCATCAACATACGTTTATTGTGTATATACTATGCGCCAGGCTTGGCTTTGGGGTACAGCAATGAACAGGGCAGGAAAGATCACTGTTCCTCTGAGCTTACGCTGTTGAGGTTCTGACAAAGCTCCAGTGAGATGAGACTATGTTCCAGGGCCATACGCGAGTGCACTTATCTCATGTCGTTGTTAGTACCGATGTAAGAAAAATTTAGAAAAGCTTTCCTGGAAAAAGAAAAGATGAGGACATGTGAGGAAATGGTTGACATTATTATTATTTTGAGATGTTGTCTTGCTCTGTCGCCCAGGTTGGAGTGCAGTGGCGTGATCCCGGCTCACTGTAACCTCTGCCTCAAGGGTTCAAGCAATTCTCCTGCCTCAGCCTCCCGAGTAGCTGGGATTACAGGCACCCACCACCACGTTTGGCTAATTTTTGTATTTTTAGTAGAGAAGGAGTTTCACCATGTTGGCCAGGCTTGTCTTGAACTCCTGACCTCTGGTGATCTGCCTACCTCGGCCTCCCAAAGTGCTAGGATTACAGGAGTGAGCCACTGTGCCCAGCCAACATTATATTAATTAAAAAGCAGAACATATTGGGGTTGAGGGCATACATTTTGGAGCTGGAGTTGCTGGCTCTAAATCCCAGCTCTGCCACTTCAGAGCTGTGTGATCTTTGGCAAGTATAAACCCCTCTGTGCCTTGGTTCTCTCATTCACAAAATGGGGTTAACAATTCAACATACACTTATTGTATATCTAATATGTGCCAGGCAGGGTCTTTGGGACCCAGTGATGAGCAAGACAGGGAAGGAGTGTGGCAACTGAATGAGTGCGAAGCACCTGGGACAGTCCTAAATGAGGCGTGCCCTGGGTGACTGCAAAGGCTCTGGGATGTGATTGACTTGTGCTGTCTGTTTGTTGCCGCTGTCTGACTACCTGGGGCTGACAAGGGGAGTGGGGCAGGTTTGTCCTTTGAGCAGAGAGCGCAGAACAGCGACCAGAGTGTGGAGGTCAGAGTGAGGCCGGTTTCTGACTCCAAGGACAGAAGCCTGCAGGCCGAGGCTCCGCTGCAGGGAGCAGTGAGAGGCTCAGCAGTGGACGTGTGCACGCCTGAGTGGAGACACCACAGGGGCTTCCTGTCGTGTTTCAGCAGTGGCATAGAGGCCACTTGAAACTCCTTCCTCAGAGAAGGATGTCCATTTTCCTGGGGAGCAGACGGAGTGGGCTTAACACCCCACCAGCCAGGACAGTCCCATCTCCTCGTGACACTCACTAGAGCAGTGGCCCTCTGCCTGTGACTCAGCCTCTGCAGGACCTAGGAGCTGGTAGCTGGCCTTCCCACCCTTCCTGGGATTTGCCTCCTGGTCCTAGCCATGCCCCATGCTCTACAAGTTGCTTTGGGCAGGCGGCCCCAGCTGATACTGCATGGCATAGAGACAAAGCTTCCTTGTCAATCCCTGCCCAAATTGTAGATCAGTGAGCGAAATCGACAATTGTCAATGTGCTAAGTCTAAGTTTGAGGTAGTTTCCCATCATTAGAGCAAAACACCATACTCTGCTGCTCTCCCCAGGAATTCACAGAAATAAGATGCTTCTAGGGTGTATGTCACAAGACTTGCACAAGTGATGTCACCTTGTGTAAGTTACCTCCCCTAAGTCTCAGTTTCCTCATCTGTAAAATGGAGACAACAATAATAACGTCTCATGACTAAGCCATGAACTGTCCAGAGGCCCCTGCTACTTACCTGCTCCTTGTCTTTAGGTAAAATCTAGACTCCCAAGCCTAGTATTTAAGGGCCTTTTTAATCTGGCCACTGGCAACCCCTCCAGCCTCATCCCTGCCATGTCCCAGCCTCAGGAAAGCAGGCGTTTGCTTTTCCTGGCATTCTCCATGCCCTTGTGCCTCCAGACACTTGGTAATGCTGGTCCCGCTGCCTGATACGCCTTCCTCTCCTATGCACCTGGCGAACGGCTATGGGCACTTGAGACACAGTCAAAGGACACCTACTTTTTGACGTCTTCCTTGTCTTTACCCCATGCAGTTAGTCTCCTCTTCTGGGCTCCATGCACATCTCGTATTTTCTTCTAGCTGAGCTGTTACTGCCACAGGATTTTATAGCGGCAAACACTAGACAGTGACCCCTTCAGGCATGGAAACCAAGTCTCGCTTGAATGGCTGGGCGCTCGGGAAAAAATGGCTAAAGGCTAAGTTTGGGCAAATGAGCCCTGGTGAGATCAGAACCCTAAAGGCCTTGGGAACTGGGTGGACAACAGGGTAGAATGCTGGCGCTGTGGCCCTAGCCAGTGGTATCAGCCGTGCGTGGGTCACTGTGGGTGTGGGGGGTGGTCTCTCCTGAGTTCTCTGGGTGTCCAGTGGCAGAGGAGCCAAGCCGGGAAGATGAGCAGACTCCAGAAATAAGATCTTTTCCAGATTAACAAAGATCAGGGCCAGGCCTGCCTGTCAGCTTTGTGTCTTGATACCCATGTTCCTTGCAGAAAAACAGCGCACACCGGCACGTACCTTGCAGCTTCTGGCCTCTGCACCCCTGCCTGTGCCACTCCTCTCTCCTCGGATGCCCTTGGAGGCATTTGCTCCTGGGAAAAAACTCCTTTTCCCAAGGCCCGGCCCCTTGAGTCTCCCAGGGAAAGCGGTTGTGCCGAGGTCTTCCATTTACCAGTCCAGATCCACTCGCCACCCTCACCCGCCCTTTCTGGGTGCCAGGAGCTGACAGGTATGAACAACAGCAATGGGTCTCTTGCCCCTGAATTCAGTTGAGTTTAGCCAATGCAAAGTCCTAACAGCAGATTAGAGGGAGGGAGGAGGACCCAGGATTGGGCTTCCAGTTCCCTGAGTCCCCCGTGTAGGGACACTGCAATCTGGTTATGCCCTTTCACCAAGGTCACCGCTCCCGTCAAGGGAGTCAGCTTTCTTCCTGGCTCCTGAAAACTCCCTCTCCTCAGACCTTTGTGCCTGGGGAGGCAACAGTTCTGCCAACATTAGCCTGGAGTCACTGAGACATTCTCTGGTGCCACTACCCCCACCCTTATCATTGCCCTGCGCGAACAGGCTCCCTAGAATTGTCTAATTTTATTGTAACCTCAGTTTCTGCTGGGACCTTGACTAATACCAGAAGTGGCCCTAGGAAAGAGAGCCTTCAAACAGGATTCAGGAGTTGTGTTGGTTCTATGTTCGTACGACAGGGATTATCTCCTTGCTGGGAGAAACAGAACTCAAGCAAGTTATCCCTGGTGGGAGCAAGCACTGAAGCGCAGGTCGGAAGACAGACCTTGGGCCACCAGGCAGCTGCGGCAGTCGGTCCTGTGGCAGCAACACTGCCTATGAACACAGTGGAGGCTTTCTTTTGTTTCATTTTGTTTTTTTCTTAGAATCAGATAAGATGAGCAACCTGGCTGTTTTTTATAGCCATGTATCTCTGAAATATGAAATTTAAAATTATGACCATACAACTGAGAACATGTGACCATCAGAAGGCTTCCACAACACCTTGAAGGAGTCCCTCCTGTAGGTGCAGGTGACGTATAACGGGCACCAAGTCCAGGATCCAGCTAAAGGCTGTAGAGTTGCAACAGCTCTCTCCTCACAGCCTCTTACACTAAAGGAGGGGCACACATATGCTCTTGACACTTACGGAAAGAAAACTTGGAAGTGTGCTGAATGGAAACCCACCTTGAGTCATTATAGTAGAAGGTATTGCCTCTTACTAGGTTCCCAGATAGAGCCATCCACAGACTCAGAGTCCTTGACTGAGGGGACTCTGGGTCCCTTTGAGGAAATTGTAGATCATGACTCTTCCTCCAAGGGGGACCTGTGGTATTACCCAAGGTGACTATTCTCTGGGGAGGGACTCAGACAATCCAGAAGGTTACTAAACACTAGCCCAGAGGGTCACTCTTTCCTGAAGAACCAAAATGCCCTGAGGGCCACTGGTAAAGAGTAGCAATATCAGAGAACATGTGCCATCTTGGCCTGAGAGCTTCTAATGGAGGGTCCAGGGGGATCATGCAGGCATTCTGTGACTGTCTCCCCAGTTTCAGAATGAATGATGGGAATAGACATGTGTAACCACTAATGGAATCCCCATATTTCTTCCCTGGCCTGTGGACTGGGGGTTCCATGGGGTAAAATGTTGAGCTCCCTACTCAGCTTCCCTTGCCCAGTGAGTACAGCAAAAACAATCCCCCTTGGGGAATTGCAGAAACTAGTGTCTACATCAAAGACTTGAGAGAGGCAGGGGTGGTAATTCCTATCATGTCACCATTTAAATTGCACTCTGACTGGTGCAAAGACCAGCTGTGTCCTAGAGAATAATAGTATATTATCACAGACTTATTAATAATTAGTAAGTGACGCCAAGTGAGGCTACCATTCCAGCTATCTTCTGGATCAAGTCAGTTCCACCCCTGACACCTGGTACACAGCCATTAGCCCAGCAAATATTTCCTTTTCCATTCCTATCGGTAAGGAAAATCAAAACAGGTTTGCAGGACAACAGGATGCCTTTATTTATTGTTTTGTTCCCAGAGCTATGTCACTGCTCTAGTTTGCTATCATAATAGAGCTCAAAGGGACCTTGGATCAGCTCAGTATTCCACAGAACACCATGCTGATTCATTATATTGATGTCATTTTGCTAATTGGATCTGGTATTTAGGAGATAGCCAGTATTTTAAATATCCTAGTGATACATGCCAGAGAGAAGGAGGTATACCTTGCAAAAATTCAGGGGGATGTCATATTGGTGAAGTTCCTAGGGTCCCAGTGGAATACCTTTTCTAACGCAAGAAGCAAGTTGTGGCATGTTGTACCAAACATTGCGTAGAAAGGGACATAGTGCTTGGTGAGCCTGTTTGGATGTTGGAAGCAATGTATTAGGTTGGTGCAAAACAACTGTGGTTTTGCACCAACCTAATCATACCACATTTGGGAGTGCTGTCTTGATCTATTTATCAGGTAGTCCGGAAAGCTGCCAGTTGTCAGTAGATCCCAGGGCAATAAGGGGGCTGAACAGCAGATGTCTGCAAGTTGCCCTGCCACTGAACCTTATGACCCAACAGACCCCATGGTACCTGTGGTAGACAGATATGTGACATGGATCCTCTCTGACTTCCAGCAGGAGAATCACACACAGACCCCTAGGCTTTGGGCACAAAGCCATATATATTACTTTCTGTGAACAACTTTTATCTGCTTGAAAAGCAGCTCTGACTTGCTCCTATTCCTGGTAGAGACCATATATGACGATGAATACCGAGTGACTGTTCTACCAGAATTGACCGCTGAGCCAGGGGCTATTGATTCACTGGATCAGAAGCCTGGCCATGCACAGAAGCATTCTTTCATAGAACAGAAGTGGCAAATATGTGGCCAAGCAGATGGCTCAGACTGCTGTGGTACCTTCTCCTATGTTTTGTCACTTCTCCCTCAACTGATAACCTGATACCAAAACCATACATGGGGAGTTTCTTATCGGCCATCGGTAGAGGAGGAGGAAGTGTGTCTCTGGTTCATGGGTTAATATCATGGTACGCTGGAACCAGCCAGAAATGGATGGCAGCCACATTACCTCTCCAATCAAGGCTGATCCTGACACACAAGTTGTGAAAAGAAATCTTCCTCTTGGGCAAGATTTCAGGGAGGCACAGCCAGTTGTCCATTTTGTGCTGAAATGTATCACAGAGGGTGAAATAAGTACCACAGAAGGTCTGCGGTCCTTATTTACTTTGACTCATGGACAGTTGACAATGGTCTGTCTGGATGGCCAGAATCTTGCTATAAACAAAATTGGAAATTGGTGTCAACGAAATATGTGCCTCTCAGAGCAGTCACAGGGTGTGAAGATATATGTGGTCCACATAATGCCCCACCATTGGGCATCTATGACAGAAATCCTCAAGATTAGTGGACAAGATGACTTGTGGCTATCAGTCAGCTTCCTTCCACGGTTCCTTAAGTGCTCACTCAATGGCCATGTGGCCATGGCAGCCAGAATGGAGACTTGCATTGCTTCCACAACATGGGCTTGCACTCACCAAGGCTCGTCTGGTGACTTCCACAGCTGAGTGTCCAACCTGCAGATAGCAAAGGTCACTGCTAAACCCAAAAACTGGCACCCCTTCCCTGGGGGGATCAGCCAGTTACTTGGTGACAGTTTAATTATACTAGATCTCTCCCTTCATCGAAGCAGTAATGCCTTTTTTCTACTTGTAGAGATAGAAATAGAACTGTGTAGAGTTGCTTTTCTTGCCTACAGTGCTTTTTCCAGTACCACCATTTATAGTCTTTTATAAGAGTGCCCTGTATGTTACTATGTTGTCCTGTACAACATTGTCTCTGACTAGGGGAAGCATTTTACTACAAAGGAACTGTATTCCTTTGGCCATGGGCTTGTCTCCCATCACCCAGAAGCATCTGGCTTCCCAGAAATGTGGAATGGTCCATTAGGGAATAGCTCAGTTGCCAGATGAGCTAGGAGATGGCATCCTGTGCTTCCAGGATGCAGTATATGCCTTGTGCCTAGGGGCCAAGTGGGCCATCTTCCTGCAGTCAGAATGGATTGGCTGGGAAACAAGGAAGAAAGATAGGAGTGGCCTTTTTTACTATTACCAACAAACTCACTAGAAGAATATTTCCTGCCTGTGCCCGTGGTCTTGGATTCAGTGGTTTGGAGCACCTAGTTCCCAGGAGAGAAACACTCCCTCCAGAGAATGCAGTACTTTTTCCAATGTATTGAAAACTGAAACTACTCCTTGGCCATTTGGAGATCCTCAGGAGCCTAAATCAACAGACAGAGAAGGGAATCACTGCGTAAGCCCAAGTAATTGATCCCAATTATCACAAGGAAATGTGGTTGTTGCCTCACAATGGGGTCAGGGAGGACCATGACCAGACCCCATATACTAACTGGGGAGCCCCTTAGTACTCTGTTCATCAGTCATGGTCAATGGTAAATAGGGAAACCCAATAAAGACCAGACACTGAGGCTTCAGATCCTTCCATCCATACCAACTAATGGCACATCAATTCAATGTGTTCTGTGACCACTGAAATTATAACAATTGTGTAGTAATATGAAAAACACTTACACAGAGTTATATGGCATTATTACCCCCCTTTTTAATACCACCTATCACTTTCTAACACTAAAAATACATCTACTTACTTATTATGTTTATTGTTTACTAACACACCTTTCCCTATCCTTGCTAGAAAGTAAGCTCTGTGAGGGGGAGAAAAATCTTTATTATTATTTTAAAAAATGTGTTTGTTTGTTGATTTAGCTCAAGTGTTTAGAACAGTGCCTGAAACACGGAAGGGAGCAAGAGGGAACAACAGGAATTAGGGGTGGGAGGTGGGGCTGGAGGGAAGGCTGGCCCCCTGGCAGAACCAGGATGAGGATGCTCTGTAAACATTTATTGAATGAATGAAGTGGCATGAAGAAAGCAAAACACAGTACTCACCTCACAAGGTTAAATGAGATGGGGTATGCTGTAAAGGTTAAATGAGATGGGGTATGCATAACCCCAGCATGGAGCGGATGCTTAGCGTGCCTAGTAAAAGCTAACTTCACCTAGGCAGGAGAAAGCATGTGGAGGAGGGAGGGCTGGAGCCCATGGACTGGGGTCTCTGGCTCCACCTAAGTGTTCACCCCAGAAGGGAGTGGACTCCATTCTAGGTCATTATGTGAAGTGAAATAAGCCCAGCACAGAAAGACAAATATTGCATGTTCTCACTCCTATATGGGAGCTAAAAAAGTGAATATCATGGAGGTAGAAGGTAGAATGATGGTTGCCAGAGGCTGGGAAGGGAAGTCAGGAGAAAGGGAATGAAGAGAAACTGGTTAAACGGTACACAAATACGGCTAGGTAGCAGGAATAAGTTCTAGTGGTCGATAGTGCAGTAGAGAAATTAGAGCTCACAGTGATTTATTATATATTTCAAAATAGCTAGAGAGAAAAATTGTAATTTTCCCAACACAAAGAAAAGTGTTTGAGGTGATGGATATTCCAGTTACCCTGACTTGATCATTACACATTGTATCCATGAGCAAAGCCCAGACCTACAGTCAGCCCTGCCACTTACCAGCTCTGTGCCCTTGGTCAAATCACCTAACTTCTCTGGGCCATACTTTATAAGGTGACGATAATAGTCATGGCTGTCTCCGTGGGTTGTGTGAATGCTGCCCAGCACGGGGACTGGCACACGGCAGAGGTTCAAAGAAACTAAGGGTTTCTTTAGTGCTTGCCCATGCTTCCTCCTGGGACCCGCCCCCAACCAGGTCTGGAGCTGTCCGGAGTGCTGAAGACCTCCCCTCTCTTTCTCCATCCCCCTCTAGGTGTCTCTCTTTACTTCATTCCCTCCTTCCTTCCCGCTTGTGGCTCCCCAGAGTACTGGGGTCCTAACAGATCTAATTTTCCAAGTGGCTTCTTCAGGACCCTGGTGGGACAGGGAGGAAATGAGCCATTTAGGAGGCCCTTCCTAAGTAGCAGGCTCAGAAAGGGGCAGGCAGAAGAATGGTGATTGTGATCATACAGGCTGTGGGGGGAAAGGACCCCATCAGGACAGAGCCTACTCTGAGAGCTTGAGATCTGAGGACCCTGGGGAACTGTACTGCCCACCAAGAGGCAATGAGTCGGCTCCAATAATGCAGAGTGGCAGGTGGGTCTGTGGGGGGCTTGCTCTGGAGGAAGGTAAGAGGGACCAGGTTGGGGACAGGAAGATGATCCTTGGCTGCAGGGGTTGCAGGGCCTCTGGTACTATGACAGAAATCCCCATACTCCTTCCCAAGGTTCCTATCACCTTCCCCATTTTGGTCATTCATCTGTTAATGAAGCTAAAGGCATCTTCAACTTTTGGGGGTTATGGGGCTGTGGAGTTGACTAACTCCAGGAACTTGACTCTATGAGCCAAGCAGTCTGTAGCTAATCCCTGGGGCCCTTTTCCCTGAATCTAAAAATATAAATGGTCTCTCCCCAGGAGGGTGGCACATTAATCTATTGTGCCCAGAGATGAAGGCACTGGAGGCTCACACACTCTTGGGAAAAGGGTTGGGAGAGGAGACATGATCAGCTTTAGAGACAAAAACCACCTGTCTCTGGATTTTTATAAACATGTAGAACATCAGAGATGAATGATATTTGGAAATCTAAGTGTCTAAACCAAGCTCTCCCTGTACAGCTGGGAAAACTGAGGCACAGAAAGGGTTGTAGACTCTGTCCCATAAATCAGCGACAGGACTGGGATTAAAGCCAACTCCTGCCTTGACCCAGTGCTGGCTGCTAAGATCTTCAGCCCTCTTTGAGCCCCTGCAAGCCATCGACTGCAGAGTTCTCAGGATACGGAGCATGGTGAGCAAGACACTCTTTCTGTGCCTGTCTCCTCATCTGTACATAGAGGAATTGGTTTAGATGATTACATCTCCAAGGATCCTTCAGCTCTGATGTTCCAGGAGTCAATAAAAAGAGGAGAATTTTGTCTTTGGTGAGGAGGCAGGAAGACAAGCTCTGGTGCCAGTTCAGTCCTAACATTTGGTGAGACCCTGTACAAGTCACTGTCCCACCCAGAGTCACATTTTCGTCCTCTGTAAAAGGGGGAAAAATCCTTCTCAGGGCCTCTGGGAGGACCAAGCGAAGCAGTGGATATAGGTGCTTTCAAAAGTACAAGTTGAGATGAGAGGTGGCTATCATTATTATCACAGTGTGTGACTGTGTTCCCAGTTGAAAATGATCAGCTCTCTGTGAGGCCAGAACTTGCCCAGCCACTCTGAGTTTCTAATCCTGAGGAGTGGGATGGAACCCATCCTGGCTGCTAGGAAACCACTTTGAGCAATCACAGCATAAGAAGAGGGAGGGTCCGGCAGAAGGCTGGTAGGTCACCAAGCCCTGAGCTGGCAGAACCGTAGAATTACAGGCCAGTAGGGCCTAGGTTTGGCCAGCCCTGCACACCGGCTACTCCTAGAGATCAGAGGTCTAGACTGGGGCAGACGCAGGACTGGGGGTGAATGCCGGCCTCTCACCTCCCTGTCTAGCTCTCTAGACACCACAATACACCTGCCTCCCCTCAAAGATCTAAAGATGGTGATGATAGTGACAAGAACTATTCCATTTAGTAAGTACCTACTTACTTCACCCTTACTGTAGATATGCTGTACATTTTAGTTTTACAACTTTATCATGTAGCTATTCTCATCTCCATTTACAGATGAGAAAACCGAGGCTCAGAGAAATTAAGCATCTTGCCAAAGTTTGGGGGCTCGTGGGGGATAAACATGATTCCTCTGTGCAACTCCAAGGCCTTTCTATTCCTCTGCCCCGAAAATAGTTTGTAAGGAGCTATTCTACACAGACCAGCACTGCTGGCATTTGGAAGCCTCTTCTTACTCTTCTGACCTACGTTTCCAAAGGTAGGCTTGGTTCCAGCTCTGCCTCCTCTGGGAAGCCCTCCTTGAGCCCCTTCTCAGCCCACAGGTCCTCCCCTCTTGTCCTTCTGCTGTCCACTGGGGTCATCTCTACTCTTGGGTAGGATGTGCCCCCCCGCCAGCCTGGCAGTTTCTGAAGGGTGAGATGGGATCTTTTCCTTCCTGGGGCACCCACAGTGGGAGATGACTGGCTGCAGGAATGGTGGGGCGGGAGTGATGGCTAAGTCTCATGGGTGGAGAATGGCCAATAGCAGGGATGTAGGCAGAGGCCAGGCAGGCTTCCAGAGTCTCAGGGTGGGCATCAGGATGGGATAGAATGGGGAATCCACGCGTCCTGATCAAGGAGGTCATGTGTGGGGCGGGGAGGAGCTGAACAGACTTGGGTCAAATCCTATCTTTCTACTAGCTCCTCATCAGAGTCCCTCAGTTTCCTCATCTGTACAATGTGGGGTAGAAAGACCTCTGCCTGCACTGGTCTGTGAGAGACAGCAGAGATGGGAGGTGCATCTGCACTATAAATGCTTCAGCCACAACTCCTGTCGAGCACCACGCAGTGGGTTCCCCGTGCTGGGCATGTGCTTAAGCCCCAGGGCCCGCTGAGTCCAAGAGAGTCGAGGGCTGTGGAACGGTGCTGGGCTTGGAGGGGAAGAGGAGGGGAGGCTCAGAAGGTACTAGGAGAACTTGACCTACCTTGGAGGATGGTAAAGGAAGAAATTAGTCATAGGTTGAAAGAGGTAGGATTTAGGCCAGGTGCAGTGGGTCACACCTGTAATCCCAGCACTTTGGGAGGCCAAGGCTGAGGTAGGCAGATAACCTGAGGTCAGGAGTTTGAGACCAGCCTGGCCAACGTGATGAAATCCTGTCTCTATTAAAAATACACACACACACACACACACACACACACACACACACACACACACACACACAAGCCAGGCATGGTGGTGCACACCTGTAGTCCCAGCTACTCAGGAGGCTGAGGCAGAATTGCTTGAACCTAGGAGGCGGAGGTTGCAGTGAGTTGAGATCGTTCCACTGCACTCCAGCCTGGGTAGCAAGAGTGAAACTTCGTCTCAAAAAGAGAAAAAAAAAAAAAAAGAAGTAGGATTTAATGAACACCTAAGTACCAGGGATAGTTCTACAAGCGTCACATGATGTCATTTAATCACAATAACTCCTAAAGTAGGCTTCATTGTCCACATCTTACAGGAAAACGAGGCACAGAAAGCTTCAGAGGCTGATCCAGGGTCACAGGGACAGGGATCAGGGCAGCGGGTCTGGCTGGCTCTGACTCCACAGCACACACTGTGTGATTAACTTCTAGCCCAGGACTTCACATGGGCATCACGAGGCTGTGGGCCAGGCATGGGGAGGATGTTAGGTCCCAAAGCTCAGGGTCTTTAGCAATCATGGGCCCAAGTCCCTCATTTGACCAATGAGGGGCTTATACCCTGAAGATTGGTACCGGATGCTGCCATACAGGAAGCCCTCCCTGCCCTGCCAGGGCCCATGGTGGAGGTCTACTCTCAGTCATCCAAAGACAGCCCCTTTCCTGCCACTCTTCTCTGCGGTGCTTTGGGGTGCCCTCCTGGGGTCTGGCTCCGTCCCACAGCTGGCCTGCAGGGCAGGGACCTTCACCCTGGTGGTGTTGGGTCCCTGGGACTGTGACTTCGCCTTTGCCCGGGCCTTCCCCTGCGTGGTCACCTAGCTGGTCATGGACCAATCCAACCAGGACCAGTCACTGCTGCTGGCTCACGGCTGGCTTCCATGGTCCTCCCTACAGGCTGTGACCCCCCTCCTTCCCTGGCCACATTCCTGGCCCACAAGAACACTGTCACTGCTTTCGTGGGCCCTGTCAATCCTGGCTACTGCCCAGCAGCAATCCTGCAGGTCAAAAGCTGGGGCAACACCCTCTTCTCCTGGGCATGTGGGGCGTCAGAGAGAGGAAGTGAATTGGTGCCCACCTTGCATCTGCTGCCCACGTGCTGCTGTCCATTATGAGACACTTTGGCTGGGCTCGCTCAGCCATTGTGTCCTCCCACCAGGACACCTGGATGACCACAGCCAACAGCTGGCCATGACTTTCAGGATACATGGGCTGCGTGGTGGGGCTAGGCACCACCTCTTTGGGACCCAGGAAGCAGGGGCCACAGAAATCCCGAAGCAGCTCTGCAGTGTGGACGGCCTGAAAAGTAAGTATATTCAAGTACCTTCCTCCTGTGAGCAGCCTAGACTGCATACAGCCACTGATGGGGGGCTCTCTCCGCATCAGACACTGGGCTGAACACTTGACAATGGCCGTGACTTTAACCTGGCCACAGCCCTGTGAGCCAGTCCTGCTGAAGTCTCCATTTTGCAGCTCAGAGAAGTTAAGTAGCTAGTCTGATTCACTCAGGTGGCTAGTGCTGCAACCAGATTTTGAGCTCTAATTCCAGTGGAGTAGGAGCAAAGGGCATCTGTGGTTGTGGCCTGAGAAAATGAAGGAAATGAAGGTGTAGCAGTACCTGAGCCCCAGGCAGGGAGTTAGAGCCACTCCTGGTTTTGTGGAGTTTGTTTACTGATTGATCACTTCCTGGATTTATCAAGCCCCTATTGTGCTGGGACCTGGGTCTCAGCAGTGAATGGGGCAGACACCAAGGCTGTTCTAGGGGATGACTGTGTGAGGGGAGACAGCTGAGTAAGCAGGGTGCCTATGGCACAGAGATCGGGACCATCCCAGGGAGCAGGGGCCTGTAGAGCCAGCAAAGCATGGGGCTGGGCTCTGAGGGATTTGAGGAGGCTTCTTGGAGGAGGTGACAGTGACCGGTCTATAAGGAAGTAGTTGGCCAGGGAAAGACATGTGGAAGGGAAGAGGTGGCACCTGGAGGGCAGAAGTGGTCTTAATCTAGACCTGGTTTTTTTTTCAAACTGTGAAAAAAAAACTTGCTGCCCATTCGGGTCAAGAAATCAGTTCAGTGAATCAAGACTAGTGTGATTCTTAAAAAGAAAGAGTGGAATAGAAAAATAGAGAAGAATAGAATTGGGCAGAATAAAATAAAACAGAATGTAATAAAAGTAGTAACTATAAGAGTACTCGAGTTCTGTATACTCAGCCTTGTGAGTCTACTAAGATAAAATGTATTTCTTCTCTTTTCTTTTCTTTTTTTTGGAGACGGAGTCTCGCTCTGCCACCCAAGCTGGAGTGCAGTGGTGCAATCTCTGCTCACTGCAACCTCTGCCTCCCAGGTTGAAGCAATTCTCCTGCCTCAGCCTCCTAAGTAGCTGGGACTACAGGCACATGCAGCCATGCCTGGAGATTTTTTTTTTATTTGTATTTTAGTAGAGACAAGGTTTCACCATGTTGCCCAGGCTGGTCTCGGACTCCCGAGCTCAGGCAATCTGCCTGCCTTGGCCTCCCAAAGTGCTGGAATTACAGGCATGAACCGCCATGCTCAGCTGGTAAAATGTATTTCTTACGGGGCACAGTCTGCCCAACCCTGGCTGCACTCTGGGGACACAAGGAGAATCTGGCTAGGCCCCAGGTGTGAAGAGCCTGAGCCTGAGTCTGGTGGGAGACAGTTGTGTATGCAGGGCACAGAGTTGCCCAGAGGCTGGAGGAGCTGATCTGCTTGGAGATGGCTGGGGAGGGCTTCACAGAAGAGGTGATGTTGGGCATTACCCGACAGTGAGAAGTTGATTTTGGAATGGAGCTGATGAGGAAAGGCATTCCAGGTAGAGGACACTCCAGCTTCTGCAAAGGCGTGGAGGTAGCCTGTCAGCAGGACTGGAAGAACGCGAACAGTGTGGCTGGCATGGCCACAGCCTGGCAGCAGAGGGTGCGGAAGACCCTGAGACTCCTCCACCCCTGCTGCGGGGGACTGAGCGCCAGCCACAGTGGGAGCTCTCAGGAGCCAGGAGGCAGAGGGGTAAGGGGCACACTCTCTGGGGTTAGACTGCTGGAAGTCCCTCTAACACCCCCTCCACCCCATCCTGCACCTTCGTGACCTCAGGCAAGTCACCAAACCTCTCTGCGCTATGGTTTCTTCATCAGTGGCATGAGGCTGATCTACTGCAGATAGCAGGCCGGGGTCAGGACCGTGCCTGCACTCCGCGGGGAAGCTTGTAGCCCGCGCTGCCTTTTCCGGTGGGGTGGCTTATTCACCAGTTGTGTGGAGCAGCTCTCCCGCGTGGCCAGACACAGAACAGCGCTTTCAACCCTTAAGAGAAAGGGCGTTTTGGGAAGTCGGCCCAGCAGAGCAGATGGGACGCAGGCCCGACTTCTGTTTCCACTCAGTCCTGGTGGGCCTCTCTTTGAGGACCTCCCACACTATCTGATGCATGCAGGGAGAGGTCCGTGGCTTGTGGCCCCCACAGTACGGCCCCCCAGAGGCTCAGCGGAGGCCAGGGCTCCAGGCTCTGAAGTCCATGTGATGAGGGGTCTTCAGGCTCCTGCAAGGAGACCCTCAGTCTTCCTGGATCTTCTCCAGAAAGGGAGTGTAGGGGGAACCCAAGCCACATCCAAACAAGTGGAGGCCCTTCTGTGGCTGCGATTGCCATGCTGGTCAGGACCCAAGCGGGGAAGATGGAGACGACGCAAAGGAAGTCCAGCGTGGACCCTGACTTTGGCAGGCTCCCTTCTGTCCCGGTGCCTGGGGGCAAAACTGGCAGCTTTATTATTCAGGGCTACTTTTCTTCCTAAGGTAGAGATGAATGCATCCCTATCTGCTTAGACCTTAAGGATGCCACCCAGGGCCAAGGTTAGATTACAAGCCAATGGTGGTAAGCAAAATGCGGTCTATCATACAATGTGTATTATGTAGTCATGAAAACGAATGCAGTGCTGGCACATGTTGCAATAAGGGTGAACCTGGAAAGCATTACTCTAAGCCAGACACAAGCCTGGCATGGTGGCTCACACTTGTAATCCATGCACTTTGGGAGGCCGGGGTGGGTGGATCACGAGGTCAGGAGTTCAAGACCAGCCTGACCAACATGGTGAAACCCCATCTCTACTAAAAATGCAAAAATTAGCTGGGCATGGTGGCAGACACCTGTAATCCCAGCTATTCAGGAGGCTGGGGCAGGAGAGGTGGAGGTTGCGGTGAGCCTAGATCACACCACTACACTCCAGCCTGGGTGACAAAGTGAGACTTTGTCTTAAAAAAGAAAAAAAAAAAGAAGCCAGACATAAAGTACCACGTATTATGTGCATTTGTCCAGAATAGGTAAATTCATAGAGACAAAAAGCGGATTCATGGTTGACTGGAGTTCAGGGGAGGAAGGAATGGGGAGCAACTACTAAAGGGTATATTTTGGGGTGATAAAAGTGTTCTATAATTAAATGGTGGTGATGGTTACATAACTTGGTGAATATACTAAAACCATTTCATTGTACATTTTTTTAAAGAATGAATTTTATGATATGTGAGTATCCCAATTTAAAAACAACTTTTAAAAAGGAAAAAAAAAAGGATTATAAGCTGGAAGCCAAACTGCCTGGGTTCAAATTCTAGCTGCGCCAGTGTGGTGGTTATGAATCCTGGGCAACTCCCTAAGTGCTCATCTAGAAAAATAGGGAAAATGATCAACATGCTTTTTAGTGCTGTTGTAACATTGAATGACTAAATGTTGGAGAAAGCCCTTTAGGACAACACAGAGAAAGCTGCTGACAGTCAAGTGTGGCAGCTCAAACCTGTAATCCCAGCCCTCTGGGGGCCCGAAGTGGGAGGATTGCTTGAACCTAGGAATGTGAGGCTATAGTGAGCCATGACTGCACCACTGCACTCCAGCCTGGGCAACAGAACAAGATCCTGTCTTAACAAAAGAAAGAAAGAAGAAAACCATCAATACATATTAGCAATTGTCAGGACCAACGGGGATGGGTAGGGTAGGACACTGGTCAAAATTATGGGGCAGACAGGCCGGGAGGGCCATATTAATACAAATCTGTCCTCCATGAAAGGGATATTTTTCATCAGATCAAACTCAGATTTGGTGGCCTTGGCTGTTATTGTTATGGGGGCCAGATTAAAGGGAAATTCTACCTTTGCTAGACTATCGGGGGTGGGGGTGGGGTGGCAGTAAAGCATGTGCCCGAGAGGTCTGAGCAGCTCTCCAGGGCTAGAGAACTCTGGACTTCAGGGTAAGCCATGGTGGAACTGGGCCTGCAAAGGTGACCCTACCATCTCTGTCCCCAGTTGTGGTGCTGTGGATGCACTTGGCGCTGCTGGGGGGCTTAGAGACCACCCTGCTAAGCTGTGCCTGGGCCGAGGGCCTGGCAGGTGGGAGCTGGGTCTTCCTGCCATACGACACGCTGCTCTTCTCCCTGCCCTACCGCAACTGCTCCTACCCAGCTCTTGGCACTGGTGAGCCCCTGCAGGAGGCCTATGATGCAGTGCTCGCCATCAGCCTGGAGTCTGGCCCTATCGCCAAGGCCTTTGCTGCTGCCTGGCCTGATGGAGGGACGGCTGCCCACCTGGAGTCAGAGCAGGTAGGTGTGCTCTGAGTGCAGACCCTGTATGCCTTGAGTGTGAGTCCAGGGGCAGGGGTGCCACCCCCATGCCCAGGCCTAGGCAGTTGCAGTTTGGGAGAAGACAAGGGATCCCATAACCTCTTGGACCTCTGTATGCCCTACTCCTCTTACAGACTGAGAAACTGAGGCCCAGAGAGGAGCAGTGCCTTTCCTGGGTCACTCAGCAAACTGGCAACAGGGCTAGGAGTGGGAAGTAGAATCCCCAGCTCCCGGTCCAGCATGGTTCATGATCTGACCTTCAGGAACAACCAGTTCCCAGGCACTTGGCCCTGGGTGCTGCCAGGGCGACTCACCCCAGGGCCTCTCTTAGGGATCAAGGCCAGCCTAGTCACCCTCCTGCCTGCTTAGGCTAGGTGAGATCCCAGGTCTCCCAGGCCCTCATATGTGGAGGCAGCACTCAGCCCAGGGTAGCCTCAAGCGGAGACGGGGTCACACAGAAGTAACGTGTTTATGGAGAAGAAACTGAGCTGAGAGAGGTGGAGGGGTTTTCCTGAGGTCCCACAGCTGAGGAGCAGCAGCGGCCAATCTCTTGCTCTTCTTTAAACAGGGAGACTGGGTGTGGCTGAAGAAGTGTGAAGTGGGAAGGTAGGGCTGTAGAGGGTGCCAGGGGTAGGTGGGGAGCAGCTCTGCTCAGGAGGCCCTCACTGGTCCAGATTGGTCTCAGAGAGGAAGTTATTCTCGCCATCGTGATCCTGCCCATTGCCAGCACCTCAATCACACTGATTCACTATTGCTGTCACTGTCACATGTCAGCATCCTTAAAGTCATGTTGCCACGCCATAACCCACAATCCCCATAACCACCAGGGTACAGTGCCTTCCATCAATGCCATCACATGGCAACTCATCATCAAGGGACCTCATCCTGCACCCCCTCTCTCCACCCATCCTTCCTCTTCTTCACTGTTTACTGAGCGTCACTTATGTGCAGTGTTCTGAGCTTTGGGGACAGAGTAGAGACGAGAGACAAAGTCCCTTCCCTCAGGCAGATTCTAAGCACCTGTCATCACTAACCACTTAAGCATTTTTACCCTCAAGATCGTCACCATCCTGAGAGGTACTGAGGGACAGAGGCAGAGCATGAGACTTGAGTCAGGAAGATCCTGGGTGAAATCCTGCCTCCATGGAACTCTTAGCTTTCTTGTAAAATGGAGCTAGTGATAGCCACCTTCTGGGGGATTATGATTGCAGAGAACATATGAAATAAGCTAGAACCCTTCCTGGCAAGTGGTGTGCTTTTTATAAATGGTGAATTTTATTAATATCTCTAATGTCACCACAATCTGAAATAAAGTTCAGAAGGATTAAGTGACTGGAAGCTTGAGTTAGGCATTTCTCAGTGGGCATCTTGCAACATATGTGGGTAGATTTTTTTTTTTTTTGAGACTGTGTCTCACTCTGTCACCCAGGATGGAGTGCAGTGGTGGGATCTCAGCTCACTACAACCTCTGGCTCCCAGGCTCAAGTGACCCTCCCACCCCAGCCTCCCAATTAGCTGAGATTACAGGCGTGCACCACCATGCCCAGCTAATTTTTGCATTTTTAGTAGAGATGGGGTTTCACCATGTTGGCCAGGCTGGTCTCAAACTCCTGGCCTCAAGTGATCTGCCCACCTCGACCTCCCAAAGTGCTGGGATTACAGGCAGGATCCACTGCCCCCGGCCAGCCATGGGACTTTTCAGAACATTTAATATGGTGTTCTGCTACGTATCACTGTTGAACAACTTACTCTAAAATGTAGTGACTTAAAACAATTGCCATTTAATGATAACTTACAGTTTTGTGGGTAAGAAATTGGGGCCTGGCTCAGCTGGGTGATTCTTCTGCTCTGCTTTGTATTGTTTGGGGATCACTCAGTGGTATTTTGCTGGTAAATGGGCTATCTGAAGTTGATAAATTATGGCCCATAGATCAAATCAGGCCCACTGCCTGCTTTTGTAAATTGTTGTACTGGAACACAGCCATGCTTATTTATTTATGTACTGTCCATGGCTGCTTGGCTGCTTTCGTGGTACAAAGGCAGAGGTGAATAGGTATGACAGAGGCTATATGGCCTGTAAAGGCTAAAAGTTACTTTTTGAAAGTTTTCAGAGAAGTTTGCTGATTCTTGGTCCAGAGGACCTAAAATGGCTTCCCTCACATGCTCAGTGCCTGGGCAGGGCAGCCGGAGGCCTGGGCTCACTGGGCTTGTCTTTCTGCTCTTTAGTCTCAGAGCCTCCCATGCGGTCTCTCCAGCAGGGTGACACAGGGCAGGACTTCTTTTCTGGATGTTCAGAGCTCTCTCAGACAGTACTCCATGGGAAATGGGAGCTGCCAGTCTCCTAAAACCTGAACCCAGAAAGGTGCAGGACCACTTCCACTGTATTCTATTGGTCACAGTAATCACAGAGCCACTCACATTCAAGGGGTGGGGACAGAATTCCACTTCTTGATGGCAAGAGTGTCTAAGGATTTGAGGCCATTCTTAAATCACCACACAGGCTAATGTGCTTGTGAACCTGTAACTGGGGAGAGTATACAGGTTTCCCCCACTAGTCAATCCCTAAACTGTTTTTGTGAAGGGGGCAGTGCCAGACAAGGTTCCATCTTCCCTGCTTTGGACAAATGCTAGTGTCCCAGGTTGGGTCTGAGTTTTCTGTAATAACTTCCTGGGAAGCCATAGGGGAGGCTGCTTTCTGCTTATGCGTGATCCCTTCTGCTCCTCTTCCTTCCTTCTCAATCCCTTAGTCTTGTGGGAAATGACTCGTACAGTTCTCAGATCTGTGGTATCACTTAAATTGGGAAACAGGCCTGCATCCCTAGTCTGTGAAACTGACCACAGCTGATTCACTTATTCATCCCTAGTGCTTTCACTCACTTGTTCACTCACTCATTCATTCTTTCACTCATCAATCCATTTATCAATCCATCCATCTATCCATCTGCCCTTCTATCTGTTCATCACCAATTTTCCACCATTTATCTACCTATCAACTCATTCACCCATTCACCACCCACCTACCAACCACCCACCAACCACCCATCCATTCACCCATCCATCCATCCATTTATCTACCCACCCACTCATCAACCATGCAACCACCCATCCACCCACCCAACCACTCACCCACGGACCAACGACTCATCCACCTGCTGACCAATCACCCACCAACTTATCTATCCACCCAGCCACCCAGCCACCCACCCATCTACCCACCAGCCCACCAAGTGCCAATTCACCACCATTCACCAGTCACCCAACCACCCACCCACCCATCTACCTGCCTACCCACTAATTACCCACCCACCCATCCACTTGCCCATCCATCCATCCACCCATCCATCCATCTATCCATCCACCCACCACCCACCACCATCTATCCATACATGCATTCATCCATCCATACTCCATCCATTCTTCACCACCCACCCCTTCATCCATCTGTCTATCCATCCATCCATCCATCCATCCACTCATTCAACACTTCTGATGCCCCTCCATGCTTAGCCTTGTGCTTGGTGCTAAGTGCGCGTGGCCTAGATGTGGATTGCACCTGCTCCAGCCCTTGAATGGCTGCTGAGGACTGCTAAGGTGCCCATTGCCCTGACAGATGTGGGAGCTGTGCCATGAGAATGTTGCCACCTGCCTGGGCTTTTTCATGAACCTGGGGTCAGTGCTCTGGTTCTGGATCCATGTGAGATCCCTCCCTGGGTCTGGCACTGCCGGGAAGTGGGAGGGCAGGGAGATAGGAGATGCTCAGATTTCCCACAGCTGGGCTCTTTCAGCTTTGTCTAACCCAGGGATATCCAAACAGCATGGCCACGGGTACAGGGAGGCAGGAAGGCTTTCTGCGGCCTGTGAGAATTCTGAGAGAACCAGGTTCTCTCTCATTCATTACAGATCCTAACTTCACCATGGCTTTGCAACTAGGTCACTGTGCCCTTTGAGCACCAATCGCTGGGTGGGCATGAGTGGACTTCCATTACGTCCACCTCAGGGCATGAGGTATCTGTACCACCAACATTTCCCTCATGGCCGCCTCAAGTCCTGAAACTGTGTGGTGGACAGATGCTTTGTGCTCAAGGCCATGACCACGGTTATGCAAAGCTCATGGACACTCCGCAGGCTCCCCAACCCTGGCCAGCCTGGAAGGTCAGCTTGGGGATGGGTGGGAGGCTGCCAGTAGGTTCGGGGGCCTCTGTTTAACCAGGTGCTTGTAAGGTGGGGGGGAGAGGGTGATCTCCAGTCCCCGGCATCTGTGACCTTGAGTTGTTCACTTTTCCTCTCCGAATGAACTGTAGGTTCTTTACCTGTGAATCAAGGAGAATAGATGTGCCCGGCCTGGCTTGGGTGGTCAGTGGGTGATGGTGGTGTGGCCCTGCCCTATAATTGCAGAGCTGCTGTGGACAGCTCCTGAGCTGCCACGGGGGCCTAGGTGCTCTGGGCAGGGCACGCTCACAGGGGACATCTTCAGCATTGGCATTATCCTGCAGGAGGCGCTGACTCAGGGCCCACCCTACTGCTCCTTGGGACTCCCAGTGAAAGGAAGGTATTCCCCTCCTCCTCCTTGGCTGTCCCTGGCTGGATTCTGCCTAGTGGGGAACTGTGACAATAAGGAAATCTGGGCCTGAAAATAACCACGCAGACACACACACCTAAAGTCTGACCATGAGAAGTTGACTTAGGCCGGCAGCCTTCAGCAACTCTGCCAGAATAGCAGCTGACCCACTCCGGGGGCTAAGGACGTTGTGCTCTGGGCGAAAATCCCCACCCCTGCCTTCCTCCCCAGAGTCACTGCCATGCCCATAGGTGCTCATGCCCGACTGCCCCTCCCCTCCATGCCCAGCACAGGCTATACAGGGCTCAGCCCTACTCCAGCTGTGTCACTGTCTTACTCTGTGACCTTACACAAACCACTTACCCTCTCTGAGCCTCAGTGTTCTCATCTATAAGTGGGAATCCAATAACAAATGTGTCAGACCCCTGGCCCCATGGTCGATGTGGCCAGGTTGCTCAATACCAGAGGCTTGGTAACCTGCACAGGTAGGCCCTTCAGAGCCTCTCAGTCCTCACACTTCTGGGTCCCCAGGATAATCCCTCACACCTTCCCCATCGTCACCTGGCCTGTACACACTTGCTGTCTTCTGGCCCCAGTGCCACGGCCCAACTCCAGAAATGTTTCCTCCCCTCTGTGCTCTCTGTCCGGGCCCCCTGGACCCCAGATTGCTCTTTCTGCCATCCCCCACTGCCTCCGCCCAGTCCCAGGGACCTGGCACTCCACAGACACCTGGTACCTCTGCCCACAGTGCAGAGTAGTGACAGAGCCGAGCCCACCCTCAGCTCCCACCTTGATGGATCATCTTTAACTCCCAGGAGGCCCAGCCCCACTGCCTTTCTCCACCACAGCACTCCCCCATGAATAATGAGCATTCCAGGCCCAAATTTATGAGGTGGAGGAGTGGGAAGAAGGGGGCTTTATCAGACATTTGTTCAACACTCCTCGGTGCCTCCCCCTCATCTGCCTCTGAGGAGGGAAGGGCTGGCCATATGGGATCTGCAAGCCATACCACCAGTGCAAGGCGCTCCAGGCCTGGCTCCGTCCAGCTCCATGCAGGGACCCAGGCCTGGAACGCTCTGGCCACTCTTGATGAGGCTGTCAGTCTAGGGCCCACTGCTTCCTGCTGTGTGCTTTCCGTGGCCTCAGGGAGTACAGGGCTCAGTCCACAGGCTCCAGGGAACACCAACCTAAGCCCAGCTCCACACCAACTTGCCTCGTTACTTGGAGTAAATCCCTTTTAGGCTCCAAGCCTCAGTTTTCTCATCTATAAAATGAGAACTATGACGCCTGCCTTCCAGAGCAGCTGTGAGGATTCAATGAAATTCTGTAGATGGAGTGTCTGGCATACAGTGGGTGCTCAATAAATACCTGCTGGGGTGATGTGAGGAGCATGCTAAGGGGGCCCCAGCTTCTCTCTTGACTCTAACATCTCTTTAGGATCCCATATGTGGGGGCACTTTGCAGTTCCCAAGGCACTTTCATGTGCATGATTCCATTTGACAACCCTGGGAGGTGGCTAATCGCCCCCTTTCTAGAGTTAAGTGTGGCTTGAGAGGGGAGGGGACTTCTCAGAGGGGAAGCTGTGGGCCTGGGATTGGGTGGACATCCCCTGGTCCGGGCTCAATGATCTTGCTCTAAAATCTCTTGGAGTCGTCTGTGGGGCATCCTCTTAGAGTCTAGCCAGCGCCCCGCATCCCCAGAGCTGGACCCTCAGCCTCCTCCCTCAGCCCTCAGCACTGTCCATCAGTCATGACTGTGCCTGGCGTGTGGACAGCATGGGTGGCGCAGTGAGGGGAGCATGAGACCTGGCCTGGCCTGGGGCAGGGGTTCCCAGCATGTCCACATATGAAGACTCCATTTTTATGTCAAAAAAGGTTAGAGTCTCACATGCTACTATTTGACTTCAAATATCAGCTGACTGAGAACATACCCAATGATAAAAACTGCTGTGAAATCAGCAACGCTTTGAAATGGATTTGTATTTTATTCATGACAGTGCCATCTGCATGCCTGTGAAAAGCAGTAGTACATGTGTGCATGTGGCGCCTGATTGGTTCTGTCAGCACACAGTCCTTTGTAAGTACATACAGCTTCTGCCACCCCGCACTCTGGGGCCCTCCTGGTCACCTGCAGGTGAAGCTCTGGGCGGAGGAGATCATGCAGGCTGGGTGCAAACCAGGCCCAGTTATCTGGGTCATGCAGTGTCTGCTTTTGACTGGCCCTATGTGGGTACTGATTTCACTCCCAGGAGCCTCAGTTTCCCTGTCTGTCAAATGGGCTAGTGACTCACGCACTATCCCCAACAAGAAGGCCAAAAAGGAATGAGAAGGGAACAGAAACCCAGAAAGAAATTTCTCCTCCCTGGCTCCAAGGGCTCCCAGCTCCCTCACTCATGAGAGGAGGGTCCTGGCCCTCCTCAAAGGGGATGAATCTACTCCACCTCGAGACAGCCCTTCCAGGTATGTAGTATTCTTATGCCCGTCTTACAGGTGAGGAAACTGAGGCTCAGAGAGGCGATGTGCCTTGTGCGGAAGTAAATGGGTCATCTAAAGTCCTGCTCTGATCTGTGGACTCCAGAGCCTCAGCTCAGTGTCAGCCCCTCTTCCTCCCAGCCTACTTGAGAATCTCTCAGCTCCCCCAGGCTCTCCAGCAGACCCTGCAGCAGGGGTTATTTCCATCAGTTCTTAGGTGGGGAAATTGAGGCTTAGAGTCACAGCAGAACTAGAACACTGACAGCCTGGTGTGGAGACAGGATGACGTGTGGCTGGATTGTCTTGAGGACAGAATCATGATGATGATGACGATCAGGCAATGTCGTTCACTCCATAGGGATCTTGCACACCAGTCTCTGCGTGGCAGAGAACAAGAAGGGGGTTAGGACAGGTGACAAGAGGGAGAGAGGCAGCAAGGCAGTCCAAGGAGAAGCACAGAGGTGTCCTTTGAGAAGCCCTGCCCATCCCCTCTTCCCACACCCCCTCCCCTCTTAGCTCTGGCATCAGGGGCGGTGCCCCCATCCACAGATGAGAAATCTGGAGCTCAGAGTAAATGACCTCTAAGTGGTCACCATAAGGGTGGGTAGCAGAACTAGGATGAGCAACCAGTTTCTAAAGCACCAGCCTCGAATCTTCCCAGGGCATCAGCGGTTGCCATGGGCAGTGAGGTAGGGAAGAGCTCTTGCTCTGAGTGAGGGGGGACTATGGGATTCCTGCCCAAGATTCCTGCCCAAGGCCCCACAGCAAAGAAGGCTGAGACGGGCACACAGATTCAGCCTGAAGAAGGGGGAAATGGCCTCACACTGTGGGGAGGTGAGGGGTCAGATACTGGATTCACATCTATGTGAAAATCCAGTGGATATCATCCCATTTGTCCACTGTTTGACCATGGCCAAGTTAATGGCCCTGTTGGGCCTCAGCCTCCTTGTATGTTGCCTGGAAAAGATAACTAACCCTGGCCTAGCACTCCAGATAGGTGTGACCATCCAGTGAGATAACTTTTTTTTTAATGTAACTCTTTGAGAAGGAGAGAGTGAGTAAGGTCCAAGAAAAAGAACTAGCCAATACAATTAGACAAGAAATTTAAGTACTAGCCAATGCAATTAGACAAGGAAATTAATATTGGAAAGGAAGAAAAAATATATAAAATTCCAAATGATAAAATAATTCAATGGGATGGCTGGTGATAAAATTAATATAAAAGACTTCAGTTTGAGACCCAGATCCACCACTGTGTGCTCCTTTGCAAGTTATTCCACCTCTCAGATCCTTTGTCTCTTCATTTATGAAATGGTGACCTTCCATATAGAGGTGGCCTTGGAGTTGGCTTCATGTCCTTGCTGGTATCTCAAGGTCAGCAGCTGTCACGCCCACCCTTTAAAGCTTGTGCCTCTGCTTTTAGTGGACAATGCAAAATAGGTGCATTTTAGGGGCTGCTGCCACTCTCTATCTTGTAGATGTTTGGCTGAGAGAAGTGATACTAATGGAGGTTGGATGTGCATACCTACACACACACACACACACACACACACACACACACATTCAAGATGCTGGATTTTGACAAGCATGGACCCCTTCGCTTTGACCATCATTGATTTGCTTCTCCCACTGACTGCACTCTGGGAAGGTGCAAACCACACTGGGTAAGGTTCTAGTAAGTCTTCCTAGGAACACTGCTGCTGGATTCCCTGTAAGGCTGTTGTTGAAGATGCAGTTCATGATCACACATAAGGGTTCTCATACAAAAGACTAAGAGCCTTTTCTCTTTACTTGGCACTAGGAGCAGCTTTATTTCTTTTGAGCAATTACTTTAATACTCCATTGTCTTATGGGACCCATAGATTGTGTAATCGATATTTCCCTCTTTGCTTTGTTGCTAGAAAGCTCATATCCAAAATGGTGACCAAATTCTAGCATGGATTTTGCATACAGATTTCACTACTAGATTTACCTTTTTTTTTTTTTTTTTAAAAAAAAAAAGTCTTCACTCTCCTTTGGTCCTAATATTCTCACATGTTTATTATTTTATTTTGTGGTACTATACTGTTTTTATTCTTCTTAGTCATTAAAATGTTGGAGGAACAAAGTAGAAATAGAGATAGATTATGCAAATAAATAATCTACATATATTTTTTCTATCTATCCACTCATTGATCTACCTACCCTTCCATCTGTCCGTCCATCTGTCCATCCATCCGTTTATTTATCTATCTTCTCTCTATCCTTGAGAAGAACAAAGAATCTCGCAATGTTGTTGTGAGACCCAGTGCAATAGGGTTGTGTTTGTTAATTGTAATGCTGTGCTGGGTACAGGCTCCTTTGCAAAGTCCTCTTGCTGCCTGCCCGTCCCACACAGAATTAACCCATTAATTGGACAGACACATAGCTGACTGCGCTTTTCCCTTGTCAGAGCTGCCATTCCCTGTTATTTACATGTCTGTTCCCCACAACAACGCAGCTCCTCCAAGCAGGGGTTCTGTTTGGTGCATTTCCATGGCCCCAGACTCCTGGCTGAGGGCTGGATGTGCTGACCTTCATGGATGACTTGGCATTTTTGTTCCAACTTCAGTTCAAAAGCATCCACCAAGGGCATTTTCTGTTTAATGGACCACAGTGTTTCCTTGTGCATTGTCCGTCTCTCCATCCCCTTACCATCTTATCAGCAGGCTCTTCTGTGCCTGACCCTGTACTGGACATGGGCAGACAGATGACTCAGCTCCCGTCCCTATACTCAAGGAGCTCTCAGTCCTACAGGTAAAAGATGATGACCCACAGTGAAAGTAGTAATCCTGGGAGGCGGAAGAGGCTGAGAGGGCCCCAACCCAGCTAGGGGTAGATGTGTAAAGAGCAGGGAAGACTTCCTGGAAGAGGTACTGTCTTCCCAGAATTGTCCAGTCTGGTAGTGGACGCCCCAGGCAGGCAATGGGGGAAAAACATGCTAAAGTCTGAGGCTTCAGAGGGCCTGGTGAGTGTGCGGACGCTGAACCGGCGGGGCTGGCTGGCCATGAATGGGCCAGGAGTGGGGAGTTGGGGCACTGGAGAGGACAGCAGGGCCTCAGCAGGGCCTTCAGGCCCCTCCCAGTGCACCTCTCAATCCTGGGCTTGCGTCCCAGCCTGGCCACCAGCTTCTGTGTGGCTTTGGGCTAACAGCTTCCCCTCTCCGGGCCTCTGTTTCTTTGGCTGTGAACAGGAATGATGACCACAGTGCCGGCTGGTTCACAGAGGATAGGAGGATCCCGTCCTCCATGCAGAAGTGGGTGTCAACCATGGAGTGTGAGACAGAGTCGCCTCCTGCCCGCATTCCTCCACTCTGCTCCTGCTGTGGGGACCTTCCCCTGCAACCCTGCCCTTGTTCTGATCCAGGGCATCTAGGGGCAGCTTCAGATATGGTTAGGAAGGTATGGAGGGAGGTCCCAGGAAACACCACACCCAGGCTCTACTGGCCTTAGCCCTAATTCATGACTCACCAGCCCCTGTCCAGCCACAGCCCTCCAAGGAGGCAGGAGCAGGAGAGGGCCAGGCCCTGAGGGCTGGAGCCAGCTTGAAAAGGATGCCTTGGGAGGAAGTGTCCAAGGACACAATGAACTCTTTGAGGTGCCAGACAATTGGCTGATAGCATTATTTATAGTATCCCAACAACAATAATTGCCAACAGGTATTGAGTGCTTACTGTATACTGGATGCTAGTATTAAATGCTTTATATGTATTAGCCCATTTATTCAGCAAAACAATTTATGAGGTAGGGAATGGTACTGCTACTTTACGTAGGAGGAAAATGGGGCAATAGAAGCTAAGTGGCTTGTTTGTTAACATAGTCCCAGTGGGACATGAGGCTGAGATTTGAGTCTGGTTACGCTGATCCAAAGGCCCTTCTTCAGGGAGGCTCATCATCCCCATGACATGCACCTCCTCAGGATAAAGCCGCAGGTTCACAGTGGCCCACAAGCCTCCAGGAGCTGCCCCACCTACCTCCCCAGTTGTGTCTCCAGCCGATCTGCTCCCCCTCTGCAGGCCTCTGGATCCGCACACATGCCTTGTGCTCTCTAACCACCAGGCCTAGGGACCTGCTGTTTCCTCCTCCTGGAGCAGTGCTCTCCCTCCTCTTCACCCAGCTCCCCTCAGCGTGTCTCTGGTCTCGGGTTAGCCTTCTCCCCCTCCTGTTTGATGTGCGCACAACTCCCCCTGCATCGCATTTTGTGGTTCCACCCAGAATCACTCCCCAGTGCCTGGCCATGTCCAGCACATCATAGATCCTCAGGAAATGTGTGTTGACAGAATGAGGAGGACATTGAGGCCTAGAGAGGGAAGTGACCTGCCTAAGGTCACACAGCTGGCCGGCAGCAGAGCCAGGACAGGAGCCTACGGCATCCACCACAGTGCTCCGTCCATTGCACCACACCGACCTACAGGCACCCGCAGGGACCTGCGTCACCAACACCCAAGGGTGCAGCTTCCCTCCCGTTCCCCATTCAGGACCTTTGGTCCCTGCCCTGGCCCGCAGTTCCAAGGCATTGCCTGAGTTTCCCTCTTGCCTCCAGAGCCGCCCTGGCCCCACAGCCCCAGGAAAAGATTCCTCATCTCATCTCACTGAGCCTCACAGCTTTCATCTGCCCTGAGTCACCCCAGTCTCATCTCTTCCTCCCCTGCTAATCTTTCCTCACACATGTGTCCCTGGCTCTGAATCACGCCTTCTGATCTGCTCTGAACTCTGGCCAGGAGGTCTGCATCTTTCTGGCAGAGTGAAATGAAATCAAACAAGGCCCAAACACCCCTCCAGATGTGGGGAAACAGGAGGCCCCTTCATGATGTGCGAGCATCTCTCATCACTCACGCCATCCGCCTCGGTTTCCCCTTCGTCCCCAACAGGATCTGGTTACTGCTCTTTAATCCTGTCTGGGTTGGAAGGCAGCCAGGCAATCATTTCCTGGTTCCACAGGGGTCTGCAATTCCCTCCCGCACTCGCTGAATGTGCACTTTCATAGACATGATTCCAGAGCAGAGCTGTTGGGGGCTGTCGGAGAGGCAAAGCCTCACCCCTGCCCATGGCTCAGCCAGGCACAAGTCTTGTCCTGGCCCTACTGCCAAGCCACCCTGGGCGCTTCACCTCTCTGAGCCTCAGTACTCCATGTATAAAACAGGGATGAAAGCATTTCTGGTTTAGGATTGCTCTGCAGATTAAGGAATGGGAGAGAAAGCGCCATTGTTCATTTAGTCACCACCTTAACCTCCGGCACCTGCCTCATCCCAGGCGCTAAGGCGTCCTGGAAAGCACAGAGGGAAGGGTCAGCATTAGTTAACCACCTACAGAGGGCTAACTTGGCCTGGGGAATTTCACACGTGATCTCATCTAACCCTTTCAGTGCCTGTCAGGGGTATGGATTACTGTCCCCACTGTACAGATGAGGACGCAGGTGCAGGGAGGGTGAGTGACTCACCCAGGGCCACACAGCAAGTCAGTGGTGGAGTTAGAATTCACATCTGTGTTTGTTAGTATGGACACCTTGGCTTGCACCTCTCCTCTGGCTGTCTCTCCCATCTGTGAAGGGAATCGCTTGCAGCTGAGAGCCCACTATGATAGGCAGCTTTGAGCACATCACCTTTATGAGCCCCTGGAGGAGACCTGGAGGAGAAAGATGACCTGTGCCTGCTCATCTTTCTGTCTCTAGGGTTAAGGAGTGAATGTTAATCACCCTGCAGTTCCCTTATAGCTCAGGCATCAGGCAGGTCAGCATCTTAGAGATCAACTTTAGCCGATCAGAGATGTGGTCTGGTTGTGTGGCCACCATGAGGCCTTCTACTCCTCTCCCCTAGTCTGGACTGTGGAGACACACATCTGAGGCAGGGCTGGATCCCCAGAGCTGGTACACCCTCCCTGAATCACAGCTGCACACCCAGTAGGCAGGGTGGGAGCAGAACCTCCTCAAAAGAGAGAAGAAAGGGAGACTCAACAAGAAAAGAAAACTTCAGGCCAATATCCATGATGAACATAGATGCAAAAATCTTCAATAAAATACTGGCAAACCGACTGCAACAGCACATCAAAAAGCTTATCCATCACGATCAAGTAGGCTTCATCCTGGGGATGCAAGGCTGGTTCAACATACGCAAGTCTACAAACGTAATTCACCACATAAACAGAACCAAAGACAAAAACCACATGATCATCTCAATAGATGCAGAGAAGACCTTTGACAAAATTCAACAGCCCTTTATGCTAAAAACTCTCATTAAACTAGGTATTGATGGAATGTATCTCAAAATAAGAAAAGCTATTTATGGCAAACCCACAGCCAATATCATGCAGAATGGACAAAACCTGGAAGCATTCCCTTTGAAATCTGGCACTAGGCAAGGATGCCCTCTCTCACCACTCCTATTCAATATAGTATTGGAAGTTCTAGCCAGAGCAATCAGGCAAGAAAAAGAAATAAAGGGTATTCAATTAGGAAAGGAGGAAGTGAAATTGTCTCTATTTGCAGAGGACATAATTGTATATTTAGAAGACCCCATTGTCTCAGCCCCAAATCTCCTGAAACTGATAAGCAACTTAGCAAAGTCTAAGGATACAAAATCAGTGTGCAGAAATCACAAGCATTCCTATACACAAATAACAGACTTAAAGAGAGCCAAATCAAGAATGAACTGCCATTCACAATTGCTACAAAGAGAATAAAATACCTAGGAATACAACTAACAAAGGATGTAAAGGACCTCTTCAAGGAGAACTACAAACCACTGCTCAAGGAAATAGGAGAGGACACAAAAAGATGGAGAAACATTCCATGCTCATGGTTAAGAAGAATCAATATTGTGAAAATGGCCATTCTGCCCAAAGTAATTTATAGATTCAACGCTATCCCCATCAAGCTACCTATGACCCTCTTCACAGAACTGGAAAAAAACACCCTAAACTTCATATAGAGAGCCCACATAGCCAAATCAATTCTAAGCAAGAAGAACAAAGCTGGAGGCATCATGCTACCTGACTTCAAACTATACTAAAAGACTACAGTAATCAAAACAGCATGGTACTGGTACCAAAACAGAGATATAGACCAATTGGAACAGAACAGAGGCCTTGGAGGCAATGCCACACATCTACAACCATCTGATCTTTGACAAACATGACAAAAACAAGCAATAGGGAAAGGATTCCCTGTTTAATAAAAGGTGTTGGGAAAACTGGCTAGCCACGTGCAGAAAGCTGAAACTGGATCCCTTCCTGACACCTTACACTAAAATTAACTCCTGATGGATTAAAGAGTTAAGCACAAGGCCTAACACCATAAAAATCCTAGAAGAAAACCTATGCAAAACCATTCAGGACATCGGCATAGGCAAGGACTTAATGACTAAAACACCAAAAGCATTGGCAACAAAAGCCAAAATAGACAAAGGGGATCTAATTAAACTCCAGAGCTTCTGCACAGCAAAAGACACAATCATTAGAGTGAACCTGCAACCAACAGAATGGGAAAAATTTTTGCAATCTACCCATGTGACAAAGGGCTAATATCCAGAATCTACAAAGAACTAAAGCCGATTTACAAGAAAAAAACAAACAAGCCCATTCAAAAGTGGGTGAGGGATATGAACAGACACTTTTCAAAAGACAACATATATGAGGCCAACAAACATATGAAAAAATGCTCATCATCACTGGTCATTAGAGAAATGCAAATCAAAACCACATTGAGATACCATCTCACACCAGTTAGAATGATGATCATTAAAAAATCTGGTGACAATAGGTGCTGGAGAGGATGTGGAGAAATAGGAACACTTTTACACTGCTGGTGGGAGTGTAAATTAGTTCAACCATTGTGGAAGACAGTGTGGTAATTTTTTAAGGACCAGAAATAGAAATTCCATTTGACCCTGCAATCCCATTACTGGGTATATACCAAAGGATTATAAATTGTTCTATTATAAAGACACATGCACACGAATGTTCATTGCAGCACAGTTTACAATAGCAAAGACCTGGAACCAACCCAAATGCCCATCGATGATAGACTGGACAGGGAAAATGTGGCACATATACACCACGGAATATTATGCAGCCATCAAAAACGATGAGTTTGTGTCCTTTGTAGGGAGGACATGGATGAACCTGGAAACCATCATTCTCAGCAAACTGATACAAGAACAGAAAATCAAACACCGCATGTTCTCACTCATAGGCAAGTGTTGAACAATGAGAACACATGGACACGGAGGGGAGCATCACACACTGGGGTATGTTACAGGGGACTAAGGGAGGGATAGTGGGGGGTAGGGAATTGGGGAGGGATAACATGGGGAGAAATGCCAGGTATAGGTGATGGGGATGGAGGCAGCAAACCACATTGCCATGTATGTACCTATGCAACAATCCTGCATGTTCTGCACATGTACCCAGAACCTAAAGTGCAATAAAATATATATATTTAAAAAACAGAGAGAGAGAGAGAGAGAGAGAGAGAGAGAGGGAGAGAAAGGGGCCATGTGCATTGAGAGGAGCATAGTGCACAGACTCTGGAGCTGGACTGACCAAGTTCAAACCCATGAACTAGCTGCAAGTGGCCTTGGCAAGTGACTTAATGCCTCTGACCCAGTTTTCACCTGTACAATGGCCTTAATAATAATACCCACATCCCAGAATTCTTGTGAAGGTCTAATGAGTTCCTATTTGTAAAGGGTTTGGGATTGTGTCCGGCACACAGTAAGCACTATACGAATATTTAAGAGGCACTTCGTCCTTTTTCCTGTCCCGCCAATCAAGTTAGGCATTCCTCTTCCTCTGGCAAGCAAGAAGACAGAGCAAGGAAAGCCAGGGGTCTCTCGTGTTTTTCCCTCCTGGGGTGTGGTGTGGAAGATCTCTTTTGTGGAGAGGTGCACAGCTTGGTACAGCCCTGCCGCCAACCCCGCCACTCTTACCACCAGCCCATGAATGCTGGGTGGACAGCAGCAGGCAGGCCATGGGGCAGGAGAGCAGGTCATGGCCTGGTGGAGGGAAACATCTTTCTCGCAGCTGGAGACTGGGAAGGTTCTGCGCACTAGATCACGTGTGAGTGGGACTGATGGAGGGTGGGATATTAGCAGATGAAGACTGGGGAGAGCTTATCAGGCAGAGGGACCTGGCGCTCCAGGCCTTGAGATGAGCAAGCACTGAGTGTCTCTTGAAACGGTGGAAAGGGTTTCTGTCTGGTTGATGCGTGGGGAACCAGGAGCAACTGTTAGGAAACGCCAGGAAATCCTGCATCTGATGGAGGCCCTTGACAGCTAGGCCTGAATTTTAAGCCATTGGCCATAGGGAGCAAATTGAAGTGTATAGAGTGGAATGTGATGTGATTAGTGCAGATCACTTTTTGGTGGTGAGGTGGAGGATAGCTGGCGTGAGAGAGAGATGGCCTGGTCATGGGGGCATAGGTAGTGGGGCATAGCCCACACTTGCATGTTGCCTGAGAGATTTTTTTGAATTACAACGCCCCCTATGGGCGGGGGAGCATCACTATTCTTGTGATCCAGGTGCTAAGTGCAGAAGTGCCTGGCAGGGGAGGCTCTGCTGCCCAGGCCCAGTGGGGCCAACACGTGCCTGCTGTAGGAGGAGCAGTGCAGGAGCCGGGAAAGACTCAGGGAAGAGTCGCTGTCTTCACCTTGGCAGGCTTGGCCTGTGGCAGGGGAGAAGGCCATGCTTCATTCACATCTGTGTTCCCAGCGCCTGGAACAGGCCTTAGGAACAGAGGAAGGTGCTTAGGAAAGGTATATGGGTCCAGTTCAGGAGGCGGAGCTGGAGCCAGCTGGTGAAGGGCAGGTCTCAACTTAACTCAACTTTTGAAAATCCGAGTTGCAGCTGGGCGCGGTGGCCCCCACCTATGATCCCAGCACTTTGGGAGGCCAAGGCAGGCAGATCACCTGAGGTCAGGAGTTCCAGACCAGCCTGGCCAACATGGTGAAACTCCATCTCTACTAAAAGTACAAAAATTAGCCAAGCATGGTGGCTCACACCTGTAGTCCCAGCTACTTGGGAGGCTGAGGCATGAGAAGCTCTTGAACCAGGAAGTGGAGGTTACAGTGAGCTGAGATCATGCCACTGCACTCCAGCCTGGGCAACCTTGGTCTCAAAAAAAAAAATAAAGAAAGAAAGAGGAAGAAAAGAAGGAAGGAAAGAAGAAAGAGAGAAAGAAAAAAGAAAGAAAGAAAGAAAGAAAGAAAGAAAGAAAGAAAGAAAGAAAGAAAGAAAGAAAGAAAGAAAGAAAGAAAGAGAAAGAAAGTAAGGGAAGGAAGGAAGGAAGGAAGGAAGGAAGCAAGGAAAGAAGGAAGGAAGAGAGAAGTGGTTATGGAAGAAGGAGAGACTTTCCTATCAAGAGATGTGAGCAGCCGAGAACAGCCACTAGGGTGGGGGAAATTGGGTGGATGACCAGCAAAGCCCCTTCCAGTTAGGAGATTCCAAAACCATGATGATGAGGAGGATGACCGCAGCCTCTGTGTATTCAGCACTGGTATGCTTGCTTCTGTAAACACGTCACCTCTAACGATCATTCCATGTAAGAGGAAACTGAGGCTCACCCAGGCGAAGTCGTCTCCCAAGGTAAAGGTCAGGGCCAGGGCTTGAGCCTACACCTGTCTCACTCCAAAACCTACGTTCTTTCCGGTACACCGCTGGAAGGCCGGCAGGGCTTGGAAAATGGGAGGTGTCCTCTAAATAGATACAGTCCTCTCCAGATTAATCCCTGATCTGCCACTATGACCTTGAGCAGTTGGGGTACCCAGCTCTGCCACCAAGGAACTCATGGCCTGGGGCCAGAGACAAAAAAAAAAAAGCCATTGTCACCTGCAATACAGACAAAGGTGATCTGAAACGTACGGATCCAATCAATCCAATTGCTAAAGCACCTGAAACTGGAGGCCTGGCAAAGATGGCACTGTGGGCCAGAGACCCATGGGGTGGGTTGCGACTCCTGGGAAGCAGCCTCGTGTAGCAGGATGTGCAGTGGGCCAGGGAGGGTGTGTTCTTGTGCTGGAGTGTGAAGGCTGCAGTTTCTAGGTGGAGACCATTGGGATGCCTACATGGTGGTGTCAGGGCAATGGAAGTCGGAATGTGGCTGAGATCGCCACCGTGGAGCTGGATATCCTCAGCTCTGTGGGCCACTTCCGGATGAGGCATGCACCCAACGTGCTGGTTCGTGTCAGGGCCGGACTGCATTCAGGTACGGGCTGGGAGCCTTGAGGGTGAGGGACCACATCCATCTCCCAGTCTTCCCTAGGTGCTGGCTGGGTCGCCTCTAGTGGCATGCTTCTGGATGTCAGAGATTCTAAAACTCTATGGTGAGGATATTTTATGTTTCTTTTTCCTTATGTTATTTTAAGATCTTAATATGTTATAAATAAGAGAGTCTGTCTGGGCACGGTGGCTCACTCCTGTAGTCTCAGCACTTCGGGAGGCCCAGGTAGGGGGATCACTTGAGGTCAAGAGGTTGAGACTGGCCAACATGAAGAAACCTCGTCTCTACTAAAAATACAAAAATCAGCCGGGTGTGGTGGCACAGGCCTGTAATCCCAGCTACTTGGGAGACTGAGGCACAAGAATCGCTTGAACCTGGGAGGCAGAGGTTGCAGTGAGCCAATATTGCACCATTACGCTCCAACTTGGCTGATAGAATAAGACTGTGCCTCAAAAAAAGAAAAGAGAATGTGTGATGCTGACGGTCTGACGGAAGAGGCAGGAGAGAACCCTTCTGTGGTTATGCAAACAACCAAGTGTTTGCTGGGATGGTCTGGGAGAGCCCTCAGCGTCAAGAACTCCCCATAGCCCTGCTCCTTCCGCCACGGTTCCCTTGGCTTGCAGGATAAAGTCCATTCGCACTGCCACCACCGCCCCGCCACTGCCATCGCCTCTCCAGCCTCGTCTCCCAGCATGCCCTGTGTGGCCTTGCACCCACACTCAGCCGTTTGCAGTTTCACACACACACACACGCGGGTTCCCTGCCTCTGTGCCTCCGCACCTGCCCACTCATTCTCTCATCCTTCAAGACAGAGCACGTGTATCCTCCAGCAAGTCCCTGGCTGGGTTAGAGGCCCTTCTTGGTGGTGGTCCTGGTGCTTCTTTCATCACAGCCTTATCACAGGTTACACATCTACACATCTGTCCCCACTGGGCTGGGAGCTGCCCAAGAGCAGGGACTGGCTCTCATCTATCTATGAACCCTCACCTCCAGCACAGAGGCTGGCGCAAGCATCAACTCCTCTTTGGATGTCGTTGGAGACTCCAGTTAGCTTTATCCTCAGCCCGCAACTGGAGCCCAGGACATGCAATGGGGAATTAGCCGGGGGTAGAGAAGGGTGAGGCTGTCATTGGAATCTCTCTGGTCCAAGACCTGCTGGAGCTCACTAGATTCCTTTGAGTTTCAGGGTCCTGTGCAGCAGGGGTCGTGGGTCTCACGATGCCTCAGTGTTACCTCTTTGGGGACACCACGGCTTCCTGGACAGAGTCCACAGGGCTGCATGAGTATCTCATACTTCTATCCTGCCCAGGGGAGGGACTCTTTCAATAATGGCTGTTTAAAATAGTTTATGAGAATTGCTTGAACCCGGGAGGCTGAGGTTGCAGTGAGCCGAGATTGCGCCACTGCACTCTAGCCTGGTGACAGAGCAAGACTCCGTCTCAAAAAATAAATAAATAATAAAATAAAATAGTTCTTAGTAAACAAATCACCACCTGGTGGCAGCGTACCCTAGTTTTTAGGAAAGCAACTACTGTGTGGGTGCGAAAGTTATTGCCATTTTGGCGTTAAAAGTAATGACGAAAGCTGCAGTTACTTTTGCACCAACCTAATAGAAGGAGATGATACATGTCATTGGCTCTTTTATCTTTCCAAATCATGTTTGAGATCTCATGAGGGCGTTAGCAGGGAAAACAATGACTCAAGAGGCAGGAAATCTGGGTCCTAGCCCTAACTCTGCAACTGGCTTGTTAGTGTCCTTGGGCAAAATATTCTTCCTGGAGGGCTTAGTTTACCCATTGTACAAAAAGGATATCCTTTAAAGTGTTTTTTTTAATTGGTTATGTGCCACCTCCTTTTATGCTGGAACAACCCTGACACCACCATGAAGACATCTCCAGCGTTTTTGGCCCTTGCTGACAGCAGGAGCTACCATGATGGCTTGGTCAGAGCAGCTTAAATGTATGTTGAAGGCCAGGTTTTCTGCCTCTGGCTGTGTAGGTTGTTGCTGTAATGTTCAGGGCACATCCTGCATAACTGGGTGCTATGGCTCTATTGGGAAGTCCTTCTCTTAAAAGAAAACTACAAACTGCATGTCTTCTCCGACTCAGCCTTCACAGGCTTCCTTACAAGTAGAAATTATGTTCCTAGGAGCCTGACCCCATTGAGAGTTCCCCTTAGCACTCAATCTATGTAATTTGCTTTTCCTCTGGGTCTCTTTTAGTGACCAACAATTTAGAGGGACAAGAGGGCTGGAAGAAGGGTGTTGCATAAATCATCACTACATGTATGATTGATCAGAACTGCAGCCATGGCAGGCTCTTAATGATTTTACCAAATACTAGGTATGCTGTCACCAGGTGGTGACTTGATGACTGCCTTTCTTCTCAGCATACAGAATTCATGTCAGCCGAAGCACTCTCCAGATACTGCTCAGTCCTGATGAAGGCTACCAAATTGACATCAGAGGTCAGACTGAGCTGAAGGTGAGAGAATTTCACAGCCTTTGTGGGAAAAGTCCCCAAGGGTCCAGTTTCTGTGGGAAGTAGGAAAGATTCTCATCTGACTGACGTGGCTGCCTAGAATTGGGGATGTAGCTGGTCACCTTTACGCGTCCTCTGTGCTCCCCAAATTCCAAGGAAACATTTCTTCCTGGGAGCCAGGAAAGGCCAGGACAGAGAAGTCAGTTCTCCTGATGACCTATCTATGTAGCATGCCAGTATACAACACACATCAAAATATTTATCACTCATAGCAATAATGAAAGGAGCATCATTGTCCCCATTTTACAGTTGAAGAAATCCAATCAAAAAGGCAGAGTGGCTTGTCAGTCACATAGCTCATAATCCAGATCTCATGGCTCCAAAGCTTGTGCCTTCTCCATAGCACTGTTGGGCTCCTACCCATCCCTCAGAACCCCAGCTCAGACATCACCTCTCTCTGCAGCCCACCCTGACCCAGGAACACTTCTTCTCTTCCTCCTTCCCCACAGACAATGACTATCATGACTTCTCTGTGTACCCACCAGTCAGTCCCACGCCAGTTCTCTGCTGTTACAGTGTGATGTTGGGTTGTTAATGAGGAATTATCAACCTCCTAATCCAGCACTCTTATGTGACTAGCATGTATCATGGCTTTTATAGTAAAAATGCCTCTATATGGACTTCACCTATGACTCCCCAAAGTCACATAGAAGCTCATGTTGCCGGCTCAATAGTACTTGCAGTGGTACTCCCAAAGCTAGGTGGCGACGGTATAATTCAACTTACCCCATCCTTAGCCCCCAGTGGAATATATAGCCCATCCCTTCCTCATGCTACCCCTATGAGGGATAGTTATGATAAGCTCTATTTGTCTATGACAAACCGACCTAAAATCATGTATTGCCTACCCCTCTGTAAGCCACTCTTCTGTAAACTGAATACTGTGAGCCACCTACTCCTCTGTAAGCACTTGTTATCCTGGCTATTCTTACTCAAACCCCTTGAAGCTTTACAGGTGCAGTCACCCATATAATTGCCCATGAACTCACTTCATCCTTACTATTCTGCCTAGCAAATTCCAACTACAAGCAAGTCCACAGCCGAAGTATATCACTTACCCGAGGCCTTCAGACACTGCTTTCACTAATAGCTTCTTGATGACTCCTAGCAAATCTCACTAACCTTGCCTTACTCGCTACCATTAATCTAGTAGGAGAACTCTCTGTGACTGTGGCCTCGTTCTGATCAAAGGTCACTATTATGCTTATAGGACTTAATATACTAATTACAGACCTTTGCTCCCTATGTGTGTGAATCACAACACAATGAGGGACTTGACATGTCACATTAACAGCATTAAACCTTCCTTTACATGAAAAAATGTATTGATACTTATACATCTCACACTTATCTTCCTACTGTCCTTAAACCCTAAGATCACTATGGAGTTTACATGCTGTAGCTATAGCTTAACCAAAACATTAGATTGTGAATCTAATAACAGAAGCCTGCAACTTCTTATCTACTGAGGAAGTATGCAAGAACTGCAAACTCATGCCCCCATGCCTAACAATATAGCTTTCTCAACTTTTAAAGGAATAGAGTTGTCTGCTGGTCTTAGGAACCAAAAACATTGTGCAACGCCAAATAAAAGTAATAATCATGTATTTTTCCACTACCATAATAGCCCCGATCCCTTTAATTTTACCAATTATTACTACCTTAATCAACCCCTGTAAAAAAGGCTCATACCCAAATTATGTAAAAATACCTATTGCATGCACCTTCCTCACTAGCCTCATCCCTACAACAATGTTTATATGTGCAGACCAAGAACTTATTATCACCAACTGACATTGAATGACAATCCAAACTCTAAACTCTCACTAAACTTCAAACTAGACACTTCTCCACAATGTATATCCCAGTAGCACTGTTCATTACCGGATCTATTGTAGAATTCTCAATATGGTATATAAATTCAAACCCTAACATTAATCAATTCTTCAAATACTTACTTATTTTTCTCACCAGAGTGTTAATTCTAGTCACTGCCAACAATCTCTTTCAACTCTTTATCAGATGAGAAAACATAGGGATGATGTCTTTCTTCCTAATCAGTTGATGGTACAGCCAAGCAGCTGCTAACACAGCAGCCCTCTAAGCAGTCCTGTGCAACCACATGGGTGATATTGGCTTTATTTTAGCTACAGCATGATTCCTCTTATCCTGCAACACATGAGGATTTCAACAAATATTTAATTCCCCACCCCCAACTCCTTCCATTAATTAGCCTTCTCTTAGCAGCAGCGGGAAAGTCAGCTCAATTCAGCCTCCGTCCCTGACTTACAGTCACCATAGAAGGTCCCACCCCAGTCTCAGCCCTCCTCCACTCCAGCACTATAGTCATAACAGGAATCTTCCTACTCATCTGCTTCTACTCCTTAATAGAAAATAATCTATCATTCCAAACCTTCACATTATGTCTAGGGGCCATTACCACCTTATTTACAGCAATCTGTGCCCATCACAAAATGATATAGAATAAATCGTAGCATTCTCCACCTCAAGCCAGCTGGGCCTTATAATAGTCACAATTGGCATTAACCAACCACACCTAGCATTCCTTCACATCTGCACCCATGCCTTTTCTAAAGCTATATTATTTATATGTCCAGGATCCATCATCCACAGACTCAATGATGAGCAAGATATCCAAAAAATAGAGGGCTATTCAAAGCTTCAAAGCTTCCTCCTCACTTCCTCCTGCCTTTTTATCGGCAGCCTTGCCCTTACAGGCATGCCCTTCCTCACAGGCTTTTACTCTAAAGATCTTATTATTATCGAAACCGCTAACACGTCGTATACCAATGCCTGAGCCCTTTCTGTTACTCTTATTGCCACCCTCCTTGACAGCCCTCTAGAGTACCCGAATTATTTTCTTCACTCTAATAGGACAACTCGCTTCACAACTCTAATCATTATTAATGAAAATAACCCCCTCCTAATTGACTCAATTAAGCACCTAACAATTGGCAGTATCTTCCCCGGATTCCTTATCACTAACACTAATTCCTTATCCTTGTTTCCTCCCCCTACACAACTACACCACTCCACCTCAAGCTCACAGCCCTAGGAGTGACTACTTTAGGCCTGCTACTAGCAATGGAGCTTAATCTCGTAACTGATAACCTTAAGCTACAACTCCCATTACAGACATTCAACTTCTCCAACATAGTAGGTTATCACTTAACCACAGTTCACCATATTACCCCTCACTCAAGCCTATTCACAAGTTGAAATCTAGCTTCACTTCTACTAGACCTAATTTGACTACAAAAATCCATACCAAAGTCCATTTCCCAAACCAAATTTCAGCCTCCATTACCATATCGACTCAAAAAGGCCCAATTAAACTCTAGTTTCTTTATTCCATCTCTCCCAACCTTACTCTTAATCATCTCATCTATTACCCTGAGTAATTTCAATTGCAACATAAATGCTGACAAAGAAAGATCAACCAGCAACTACCACTAATCAACACCAATAACTATACAAGGCAGCTACACCCTCAGAATTCTCACTCAGCAACTCCGCCCCCTCACCCTCAAAAGTTATTCAACTCTCTATGCTGTTAAAATCAATCGTTACTACTCCATCATACTCAACTATTCACCCAACCAACACCACTCTACTCACAACCCCAATAATAAAGCCCCTCAAATGTCAGTACTTGACCCTCATGCCTCAGGATACTCCTCAATAGCCATCGCCACAATATAACCAAAAATAACCATCATGCCACCCAAACAAATCGAAAAGACCATTAATCCCATGAAAGGCTGACCAAAATTCAACACAATACCAGAACCCACAGCACCACTAATAATTAGCACTAGGTCCCCATAAATAGGTGAAAGTTTCAAAGAACAACCTAAAAATGCCATAACCAAAAGAACATTTAATAAAAATAAAGCATAGCCATTACTCCCACATGGACTATAAGCATGACTAATGATATGAAAAATCGACATTGTACTTCAGCTATAAGAACACTAATGACCAATAACTGCAAAACACATCTGCTAATAAAAATTATTAACTATTTATCATTGATCTTCCTACACCATCTAACATTTCTATGTGATGAAAGTTCGGCTTACTGTTTGGTCTGCCTAATTCTTCAGATCATCACAGGATTATTTTTGGCCATGCACTATTCATCAGACACCTCAACTGCCTTCTTTTCAGCCACTCACATAAGCTGAAGTATAAATTACGGATGAATAGTCAGCTATTTTTGTGCTAATGGCGCTTCAATATTTTTCATCTGCCTCTTGTTACACGTTGGTCAAGGTCTGTACTATGGATCATTTTTATTATTAAAAACCTGAAATATTGACGTTATCTCCCTACTCACAACTATAGCAACAGCATCCACAGGCTACGTGCTCCCATGAGGCCAAATATCATTCTGAGGAGCTACAGTAATTACAACTTACTATCAGCCATCCCATATATCGGAACTGACCTTGTACAATGAATCTGAGGTGGATTCTCAGTTGACAAAGCCACTCATACACAATTTTTCGCCTTCCACTTCATCACTGCAGCTCTAGCAACTGCTCACCTTTTATTCTTCCATGAAACAGGATCTAATTACCCCTCAGGAATTTCATCAGATCCAGACAAATTACTTTCCACCCCTACTATACAACCAAAGATAGTCTAGGTTTAATTTTCCTCCTCCTCCTTTTAACAACTCTAGTACTTTCTTCGCCTGACCTCCTGGGCAACCCAGACAATTACACCTTAGCCAATCCCCTCAATACTTCATCCCACATTAAGCCAGGGTGATACTTTTTATTTGCCTGTGCAATCTTATGATCCATCCCTAATAAACTAGGAGGTGTACTGGCCCTTTTATTTTCCATTCTTATTCTAGCCATTATTCCCGTACTTCGAAGGTCTAAACAACAAAGCATAGTATTCCAGCCATTAAGTCAACACCTATACTTAGCTTAGTGGCAGAGCACTTCAAAGGCAGAGAAAGGCTTCAACCTGTGCATTCTCTCTGAACGTTAACCTTCTATAAAGGCAATGGTACAGCATTCCTATTAGTGACTTTTCTTCCTACCCGACCTCCTCTTACTCCTCAAATTCCTCAGCTGGAGCCAGGTCAGGCAGAGAGAACAGAGCAATCTAGTTTAAAGGCCTGATGCATTGGGTCCCGGAAATTGAGTGCCATATGGGACTCGATTACACTGTGGAATGTCAGTGCAGAAGGGTGCAGCACAGAGAGGGGCAGCCACTTGTTCACGGTCACATACCTGTGAAGGCTGGCAAACATGGAATCCTTTGCTCTACATAGCTGGGGTTAGGGGAGAATGAGCTAGAATAAGTCAGGGCAGACGTGTCTTATTTAGCAGGGTGAGCACTGGGCATCCTGAGGAATGGAGGACGCACACCAGAAAGGGACGCAGAGAGGTGTGGGGAGGGCAGAGAGGTGTGGGGAGGGCAGCAAGCCAACCTGAGGCTCTTCAGGTGAGCCCAGGGGCTCCAAGGGCAATATCCATGTCATAAAGCCCTGGCCCAGGATGGGGCACAGAACCTCCAGCCCAGCCAGCCCTGATCTTCATGCCCCTCAAGTCCCCTCACTCCTGACCCCAGGGGAAGCCACCACACCAGGTCCTTCCATTGTGAAGGTTGGAGAGAATCATAGATGGTAAAATCCTGGGATCTTAGCACTCTAGATCTGCTGATCACAAAGCTCATGATTCTTTTCTTTTCTCTTTTATTTCTTTTCTTTTTTTTTTTGAGACAGATTCTCACTCTGTTGCCCAGGCTGGAGAGCTGTGGCGTGATTTCAGCTCATTGCAACCTCCACCTCCCAGGTTCAAGCGATTCTTCTGCCTCAGCCTCCCAAGTAGATGGGATTATAGGCATGTGCTAATTTTTGTATTTTTATTAGAATGGGGTTTCTCCATGTTAGCCAGGCTGGTCTTGAACTCCTGACCTCAAGTGATCCACCCACCTTGGCCTCCCAAAATGTTAGGACTATAGGCATGAGCCTATACACACACCCAGCTGAGTTATTTCTTCAACAGAGAAATATTAACTTGTTTAATCTTTATGACTTTGTGAGGTACTGAGGAAACGGAGGCACAGAAAGGTAAAGTGAGTTGGCCAAAGTCACACAGCTAGGATAAAGCACTGCCAGAATTTGAACGTCCAGGCTCTAGGCTGCTCTCTACGGAGCTGTTGGAATCACACGTTCTTCCTTAGCTCTTCAGCTTGAGGAGGTTTGCATGGGGAGGGACCTTCCCATTCCTTTCCACCTCTCTTCCAGGGGAAGGGCATGGAAGAGACCTCTTGGCTGGTGGGGAAGGCAGGCTTCCCCAGGCCCAGGCCCCTCCCTGCTCCTCTGGACATCAAACCTGGGTGAGTAAGAGAGATTTCTGAAAAAGCTTGGACACTTTTGTTTTGCATTTGATATTTGCTGTTTTTCTGATTATAAACGTATTTCCCGCCTAGTGTGGAAAACTTGGAAAATACAGAATTCTTTGAATATTCAATAATCCCATCTTTCTAATCCTGGGAGGCAGCTGCTGTTAGCGCTTCAGGAGGGCTCCTGCACTCCTGCTTCTCAGGTGCTTGGGGTGCCTGAGGTCATGCGGCCCAGATCACTTCTCATCCTGACCTACACCCTCAGCTCACTGTCCTGAGCACCTTCCCGTATTGTTCAAAGCACTTTATAAACATACCCTCAGTAGGTCAGGTGCAGTGACTCATGCCTGTAATCCTAGCACTTTGGGAGGCCGAGGCAGGTAGATCACCTGAGGTCAGGAGTTCGAGACCAGCCTGGCCAACATGGTGAAACCCCGTCTCTACTAAACATACAAAAATTAACCAGGCATGGTGGTGGATGCCTGTAATCCCAGCTACTCGGGAGGGTGAGGCAGGAGAATCACTTGAACCCAGGAGGCCAAGGTTGCAGTAAGCGGAGATCGTGCCACTGCACTCCAGCCTGTCAACAGAGTGAGACTTGTTCTGCAGATGAGGGACTTTTAGATAAAAAGAGCACCCACATTTTTGGGGCCATGTGAAGCAGATTCTCAGAGAGGTTGTGCCTGCCTGGTGGTTTGGCTCTTCCCTCTGTCCTCTGTCCTCTTGAACCCATATCCCTCACTGAAGGCAACATGGATGGGGCTGGGGAAGGGAGAAATGTTAATAACATTTTACTTCAAAGTGCTGTTCCTTACTCCCTTCCGCCACTCCTTGAGCAGGCAATCTGCAGAGGGCCAGAGGGCAAGGTGCACAGGTGTTGCCAATTGCCAAGAAGGTCCCAGGGACCACAGAGACTGACTGGCCGATTCCACCAGCAGGGAGCCTGAGGCCAGGGAAAGGCAGGGCCCCACCTGACCCCACATCAGCGCCTGTCTCCCTGCCCAGAATGCACTCTTCACCAAAACTTCCGACTGGCTCTGCCAGTTCTTCCAGGATGGCCTCCCACCCAAGGCCACCCCTTCCCATCCCTCAAAGACAAGCAAAATGGGCTTCCTGGGAAGGGACCAGAGTTGGAGCAGCCCAGGCTGAGCATCCCCCAAGCAGGCAGGACCAATATGGACAAGACAGGTCACAGCAGCCATTGCCTTTCCCCTCCTGCTGTTGGGGGGCCAAGGCCTTGGGGCTCCAAGGAGCCTGGGGCTCAGGGCAGGAGTTGCTCCCCCTCATCTGAGTCCCCCCTTGCCACATACACGTCAGGGTCCAGAGGGGCTCCCAGCAAGGGAGGGCGGGCGGGAGAGTGAGTGCGTGGACAGACGCCCGCATGGGATGGCGAGCCTCCCAGGGTGCAGACACACACCCTTTTCACAGGGACATGCCAGCCTCTCAGGGGCAGAACCAGCTTGTGCTGGTGAAAGGCCTTCACGTGGCTGGGGCCCTCCTCCTTTGCAGAGTCATGGATGACTTGCGGGGCAGGTGTGGACATGGGGCTCCAGCCTGGCCCTGACTGTGCTCAGGCACATCTCTCTCCCGTCTGGGCCCCTTGGCTCTTCTGCTGGACTCTGTCCTCAGCTCCCCTGTGGCCCTCTTCTCCCTTCCCTTCCATGCAGGGCCTCTCCTCCTGCTCTCCTCCCTGTGTCCTGAGGAGCAAACCCTCCTCTGGCCTTGCCTCCCCACCAGCACCCATCCCATTGCTCACCTCCACTCAGAGCTCAACTTCTCAGAAGCCGGTGGCTGACGCTGACTTCACTTCCTCACCTCCCACTCCCTCCCCACCCCCGTAGTCTGACTTCCACCCCCGCGGGCCCAGAGGACTCTTGGAAAGGTCTCCAGTGACCTCCGTCCATGTCTCCAGATCTGGGAGCAGTTTTAGTTCTCAACCTGACTGCCCAGCAGAGTTGCCTTTCTGCCCTCCTTTTCCTAGGAACTCTTTCTTCCACTGGCACCAGCTCCCCCTCCCCTTCTTGGGGCCTCCCTCACTACTCAGATGCTGAGGACACCTGGCACACGCCTCGGGCTCCAACCCCGCTGGGCTCCAGGCTCCTCAAGCTCTCACTGCTCACTTAATGCTTCTTTCTGGGGCTTCACAGCACCACAGACTGCAAAGCTCCAGCAACCCTTGAAACCTGGTTCTCCAACATCCTCAGTCAGATAGCCCAGCACAGACCCAGGCTCCTGGCATCTCCACACCTACCCACATCCACTAGCAAGTCTGGAGACTCCAGAGCCTCCGGGGAGGCCCCCACCCAGGCGTCAGGCTCAGATCCTGTATCCCCATGCCCCCCAGCCCAGCCTCCGTCACACACCCCTTCTCTGGCTGGCTTCTCCACCTCCAGGCCTCCACCCTGGCCCATGCCGCCGTGCCCCTCACATGGCCCGCCACAGGGCTCCCTCCATCCATCTCCACCTGGCAGCCAGAATGATATTAAACACAAACATGGGCTGGGCTCACTTCTGTAATCCCAGCACTTTGGGAGGCCAGGGTGGGCAGATCGCTTGAGGTCAAAAGTTGGACACCAGCCTGGCCAACATGGAGAAATCCCATCTTTACTAAAAATACAAAAATTAGCCGCGCATGATGGTGTGTGCCTGTAATCCCAGCTACTCGGGAGGCTGAGGCAGGAGAATCGCTTGAACCTGGGAGGCAGAAGTTGCAGTGAGCTGAGATCACACCACTGCACTGCAGCTGCGCGACAGGCAAAACTTTGTCTCAAAACAACAACAAAAACCACAAACATGAGCGACAGGAAAGGTTGCTGCTGTTAACGCTTCTGGGCTGTCCCATCGCCCTGAGACTAAGCAGCCTTTCGTGCAGCCTCCAAGGCTCCACGCTGTCCCGCCAGTGCCTGCCCCTCGGCTCAGCCTCTCCTGCCACCTTCCACTGCTCAACACCTGCTCACGGCCGCCCCGCTGGCCCTAAAGCACAGCGTGCTCTTCCCACCTCCGCCGCCTGCTCTTGTTCCCTGTACCTGGAATGCCCCGCCCTTCAATCCTCCTCGTCTCAGTCAAATGCTGCTTCAGTCAGGAGGTGGCACAGGGCACACACTCCAGATGGGCCCTGCTGTTATCCTCCAGCTCATTTCCCAGCGTGGTGCCTCCACAGCACTTGTAACTATTGATATTTCTGGTTTGTCAGTTGACAGAGCTTGCCCTGCCCATGTAAGACTCAGGAGATCCCAGACCACGAGCTGCCAGCACATCCGTCCATCGGAGATCAGCACCCAGGGAATGGGACCTCTTGAGTCTCCTATGCACCAGCCACCTTCCACCAAGTCACCTGACCCAGTCTGTCCTTTCAGGCACTACTGAAAAGCCCAGCTCCCAGCCCTCCCCTGCCCATCCTGTCTCAGAACTGGGAACCTGCAGATCTGGCAGCCATTTGTCATCCTGCGCCCCCTCAGCTGATGGCTTTTCCACTCCTGGACAGAAACTTTAGAAAGTGCCAGAAATGTTTTCATCTTCTTGGCTCAGCAGGAGGGACGAGAGCAGAGATTAGTCGCAGTGGGCGCCACCTGACGTGGGAGCCTCCCAGACCTCCAGGCAGGCAGGGGAGGATTGCGGCATTGCAGTCCTGCACGTGAGCTCGAGGGGTGCACACACTCGTCATGGGTGTGGAACACCACATGCCCCCCCACTTGTCTGGAGATGAGGTCACAGACAGACACAGACACACACACAGAATCTCTGCAGGAGGGGCTCGGGACAGGCTTGGAGCTGCATGTACAAAGCAGTTACCAAATGTTTTGCTTGCACTGTTTGTTATAACCTGATTTTTATTTTTTTGAAGCCAATTTTCCTAAAGACTTTTTATCCCCACTTCGTGTACTTCCCATTTCTGCAGAAGTGATTTATCTTTCTATTTGGGGATTTTGAGGAGTCTGGTGGAGATCAGGGGAGGGGATAGAGGCCCTCCCCACAACCATGTCTGGGTGTAGCCACCGACTCAAGCAGCTGTGTCCATGGAAGTGCCTTTCATCAGACGTCACAGAGACACTCCACAAAGTGGCCCCCCTCTCCTCTCTGCCCCTCCGAACAGGTGCAAAACCCGTTCCCTGCCAGCCAGGTTTCTGTGAGACCCTGGCTGTCCCTTGGAGCTTGGCTTCCTTCTCTGCTTAGCGAGAGTGACCTGGCTCCACCCTGCTCCCAGCACCTGTGGGCAGCAAGTGAGAAAAGGAAAGTGTGTAGGAGACCAGGGTCCCTACCCTGGAGCTGTAATACCCTAGAGTCACAGAGCTCCTTGCCCCATGGCCTCCCAGCCGCCCAAGGTCACGTCCTGAGTAGAGGCGGAAGCTGGGCTAGCTCTCCATCTCCTAGGAGGCCACTGTACTTGAAGCCACACCTGCAGATGAGTCAGCAATGGCGTGGCCCTGGAAAAGACACTTCACCTTTCCCAGCCTCGGTTCCCTAAAGCTCAAGGAGGGGCAGGTGCTGTGTGCCCATGGCTCGGCTGCCGGGGGCCCAGGAGCACGAAGGAAGTGAAAGGAGTCCCCGTCAACAGGGTGGGGCTCTGAACGCCCGCGACTGTGGGTCTCAGTGGTCATTTTATGATTCTTGTTTCTCCTTTTTTTCTCAGAGACCCTTGGCAAGACCTCATAAACCACGAAATCCGGGCGGCCTTTACCAAAGCCTGTCAGGACTCGGCAGGGACCCAGAGCTCTGGGAAGGCCTGAGCCAGGCCCTGAGGCGCAGAGACTCCTGTGGATACCCCCTTCCCCTCCCTGCTCCACTTCCTTCAGACTTCCTTGCTGAGCTCCCTGGTGGCCAACCGGGTGCTCATTACTAAGTGCTCAGAGTGATAGTAATCGATGGATTCCCATGAGAACCCTAGAGGTGAGCTTGCCTCTGGACAGAACAATAAAAATAGATACTCTCCACTCCTGTCACGTGCTGCTTTGTTCTTGACAAATGGTTTTGGTGCAGAGAGCTCATTACCATGAGAGCCGATCCTGAGGAACCCTGTTCCCACTGTCTAGCTGCAGGGCCCAAGGCCCGGGGGGAGGAGGTCATTTGCCCCAGGTGGCACAGCTGCTTCAGCAGAAGCAAGGCTGGGACGAGGAAGTGCAGCCAGGCAGACGAGGGCTCCAGGCTCCACTGGACCTCCCACTCGTCACAGATCTCTGCTTTGTCATCTCTAAAATGGGCGTTGAGAGGATTCAGAGCTTCTAACACAGGGCTGGGCCTATAGGAAACGCTCAAAGTGTGCTGCCTCCTTCCCTGCATCTCCTCCTAAACCAGCCTAAACCTTCGGGTGTCTGCGAGCACCATGTCCAGAGTCCAGGCCTTGGCACGTAGGAACTCAGAAACTCAAAATGGAGGAGGGAAGGTAAGAATTCCTCGATTCTCGGGAAAATGAGATGAGAGTTCTGTCTTACAGAAAAAAAAAACACAAACACAAAAACCCCCCAACAGCCAACTTATTAAATTGGCTTTCAACATCAAAGAGTGCTCACCAAATCCCTGAGGGTGATTTCAGAGCAGGCAAGATCAGGCACACGTGGAATTCATTTCCCCAACTGAGGGGAGGGGGGCGGGGGCAAGCGGGCAAGCTAAGCCCCAAACAAACTCATCCCTTCTCAAAAGACCACTTAGGAGGGGAGCTGGCACAAAAACTTTGAACTGGTGGTTGTTGGAAAAACGTTCTGCCTGGGGGCTGCTGTGCCCACAGAGGCCCAGGTGCCCGTGTGTGTGTATGTGTGTGCGTGTGTGTGTGTGTAAGAGAGAAGAGGTATGTAAGGATGTGATGATGTGTGTAGAACTGGCTTTGGGAGATGCCACTGCCTGTCCCTACCTGTGCACCTTTGGGCCTAACCTTTCTATGCCTCAGTTTCCTCAAATGCAAAATGGAGCCAGTTACTCTTATGTCCCATATCATCATAGAGTTAAAGGAGAGGACTGTGGAAACACCACGTGTGCCCCTGCGAGCCTGCAGGAGTGTAGAGTAGGGAGGATCTGGACGCGTGTGTCTGTAGAATGTGCCCGTGGCTGTGTGTGATCGTATCTGTGCATGTGGTACAGCTGTGGGGTGGGGTGTGGGACAGGGTCAGAGGTGTGGCCCATTCCTCCACAGGCCCTGTGGGTGGCTCCCTTCAGGCCTGTGGGTTTTCTCTTGGGGCTCCAGTTTCTTCATCTGTAAAATGAGCGTGGTCTAGGTGATTCCTGAAGCCCCTCTGGGTGCACAGCCATGTGTCTGCTGTGAGCATCCATGAGCACACACATGGGTTAGTGCCCCGGCACTGCCGCCAGGCAGGAGGGGACCACAGTTCCAACCAGGACTCCTTTTTCCTACTGCTGTGTACTGAAGGGCTGTGTTCTCCACCCAAATTCCTATGTCGAAACCCCACTCCCAACATGATGGTGTCAGAATGTGGGACCTTTGGGAGGTGAGCAGATCATAAGGCTGCAGCCCTCAGGAATGGGATTAGTGCCCTTTCGAGAAGAGGCCAGTGAGCTAGCTCTTTCCACCTGGAGACAGCAGCAAGAGGCCATCCGTGAACCTGGAAGACAGGCCTCACCAGCGCCAGGCCCTGACGGCACCTTGATCTGGGACTTCCAAGCTCCAAAGCGGTGAGAAGCAAATCTCTCTTGCTGAAGCCCTCCAATCTGTGCTATTCAGCTGCAGCAGCCCAAGCTGACAAAGACACCTGCTGGGAGGTGTGACCCAGGCTGGAGGGTTGGCGCCTCTAGGCCTTCTGCTCCTCACTGCACGGGAGGGCCCAGACCCCTGTCCTAACTGCCTCACGGGGCTGCTGTTAGATCCAGGAGGCAGCGCAGGTGAACACACACTCAACTAAGTGTGATGCAGCTGTGACTTGGGGGGGCGGGGTAGGTGAACAGACCTATGTGATCTTGTGTATATTTAAGTGGATGCAGGAGATCAAAGGGCCCATTGCAGGCAAGTGACAGTGAGCCTGTGCCTGCACCTGTGGACATGTGTGGGTTGGCCCTGTGCCTGTGTCTGCATGTATATGCTTGTCTGTGGACGTCTGTGCATGTTGTCTGTGTATGTGTGCATTGATATGTCTGTGTGTTTCTGTGTATTTATGGCCATGATATATCTGCATGTATGTGGCTTTACTGTGTATGTTATGTCTGAGCATGTCTGTTCAAGCACCCAAATCTGGGGCAGTGGCACATCCCCTTCACCCTCAAATCTGGGGCAGTGGCACATGTATCTGTGCACATACCATGTGTGCCCATATGTGTGATGTGTGCCCAAGTACCTGTTGCGTGCCTGTGTGCTGTTTGTCAGGGTGTGTCTGGGTTCAACTATGGGTCTTCATGCTCCCGGGCCTCTGGAAGGTTGTATGGTGGGAGCAGCTCTTGCCCCTCTGCCCGTTTCCGGAGCTGCCCCTGCTGAGAGGGGCTGAGTCAGCTCTGTTCTTAGAGGTTCCTAAGGACTCTAGGAGGGAACTCTGGCTCCAAAGCTGACATGCTGCATGTAACTAGACTCCCTGCATTGGTCCATTTTCACACTGCTATAAAGATACTATCTGAGACTGGTGATTTATAAACAAAAGAGGTTTAACTGATTGACAGTTCTGCATGCCTGGGGAGGCCTCAGGAAACTTACAATCTGGCAGAAGGCAAAGGGGAAGCAAGGAAACTCTTACAAGGCGTAGAGAGACAGAGAGAGGGAGAGAGAGCAAGAGAAGGGGCAAGTGCCCAACACTTATCAAACAACCAGATCTCATGCGAACTCATTCACTACCACGAGACCAACCTGGGGAAATCACCCCCATGATCCAATCGCCTCCCACCAGGTCCCTCCCTCGACACATGAGGGTTACAATTTGAGATGAGATTTGGGTGGGGACACAGCCAAAGCATATTTCCCCCCCCACACACCAGGTTCTCACCTCTCTCCAACCTTTCATCATCAGCTAGGGACAAAGGGAGGAGGCCCATGCCCACCTGGATCCTGCATTATGCCCCAGTCCAGGGCTGACCATTTCCTGCAATCTGGGAGGCTTCAGGTCTCATTTATTCCCATTTACCTGCCACCTGCTATAGGCCAGGTGTGTGCCAGGAGCTTCATGCACATTGCCTCAACAATGTCCACCCTCTAAGATGAGAGTTATTTGCCCACTTTACAGATGAGGAACTGGAGGTTTGGGGCCTAAAGTCCTTGTATGTGTCCGCCCATCTGTCTCCTGATCCGAAGTGGTGACGCAGGGCTACAAAATCCCAGAAAAAACAGCAGTGGTCCCTGGAGGATTCTGGGGAGACAGCTTCAGTGAGCAGACAACTTCCTCTTCTGCAGAACAGTGAGGACAGCATCTTCCAGCTGAGGCTGAGGAAGCCCCCGGGAGGAGCCAGTCCGACATTCACATGGGCGTCCATGTACACGCTCAGATGGGGCCCCAGAGATGGAGCTCCAAGACATGGCTTTCATGATGAGTCAACGCCAGCTGGTGCCCATGAAGGCCCCCTGCCTTCCCTCCAGCAGCCTGTGACCATTCACCTGTCCCTTGGAGTACATTCCCAGCAATGGGACATTCTGGCATTTCTGGAGAGGTTGGGTTCTGGCTGGAGCAGACGGAGCCATGGGTTTCCAGAAGATCCTTGCAGGGCTGGGTGATCTGAAATTGCTTGGTCCCTGGTTCTTCAGGTGGGCACAATTTAGGATGGATTCCTTAGAAAAGTCCAAATACTTTAGCCTGGCATTTAAGGCCTTCCACAGGCTGGCCCCATCTCATCTTCGCCCTATACAACCAACTCTGGCCATGACACACTCCTTCATCTTCTGCAAACCCCTCATGATGCCACATATTTGCTCTTGCTGTTTTCTCTACCTAGATGACCTTGTCCCTTTTTTAACACCTGGTGAATGCCTCTACATCCTTTAACGTCCACCTAAAATGCCACCTCCTCCTGAAACCCTTTCCCAATCCTCCTCGGTATGGAATTAGTAGTTGCCATGCCTGACCCTCATTTGACAGCAGGGACCTTATCTAGTTCCTTCCTGTAGTCCAGTGCCCAGGAAGAGGCATGTGCTAGAAAGCCGAATTTATGAATGAACAAAGCAAGGAACTAACTAGCCACAGGCATCTAATAAATAATCCCTCCTCCTGCAATGCCAGCTCCTGAGGCCGCCTGCCTGGTTTCTACTCTGCTGTTCCCTGCATCTGGGCTTGGTTGGTCTGATGCTTAGCTGGGATCCCAGCACACCAGGCACAGGCAGCATGTCAGCTCGTGGCTCCTCTCACAGCCCCGCTTCCCCTCACCACTGCCCTAGTGCCACAATGGACGCCCTCACCTCCAACCCCTGCACCGGCCTGAAGGCTCTTTCTCAGCCTCCTGATTCTCACCCCTTCTGGCTAACTCCTTCCTCTCCAAATCTCTGATCCTCTGCCACTTACTCCAGGAACCCTTCCCTGACACTCTCCCTCTCACCCCAACTTGCTGTGGGATTGGCACCTCCTCTGGCTCCTCTGCCCTGGCCACCCAGGCCAGCACTGACTACACTCTAGGTATGGTTTTGTGTCAGCCTCTCCCTGCAGAACAGGGGCTTCTGGAGGGCAAAGCTGGATCTGAACCCTGTTTGTGTGACCCCAGCGTCTGAACAGAAAAGTTCAGTGGGGAAGGAATATGTTGGAGCAGGGGAGGTGAAGGAGGCTACCGTGGTGGCAGGTGAACCTCCCTTTAAGGAAATCCATATGCATGAAAATCCAGATTTGCTCAAAAGACAAAGTGGAGTCTACACTCTTACAGAGAGGGAGGTGAAGTGACACGGAGCGGGAGGAAAAGGCCACACATGTGCTGAGTGCCTACTGTGTGCACTGTCATTGAGCGGCGAGGACCCAAGGCTCTGAGAGGAGACTGACTAGTCAAATGGGCTGCTGCATTCACCGGAGCTGTGGGACACCCAAGCCCGGCCCCTTCTCAAGGATGGGCCATGCCACCTCCCATGCATGCTCTGACCTGGACTTCCTTGCCCAAGTCCCTCCTGCTGGAGGCCCCGGTCTCCCTGTCAGGAGCGGTGCAGGTTTCTGCTGCCCGAGAGACTCTTTCAGTAATCCACTAGGGGGCAGGCAAGTTGTTCCGGAGTGAACAGGAGCCCCTCTGGCAACCCTGGATACTGGTAGGCCGCTCCCCAGCCCGCAGGGAGGAGGATACATGGAGTGATGGGGCACCCCACGGAGGAGTCCCACGTGGAGAACTTCCCTGAAAGACTGAAGCACAGAGAGAGTTCAACAGCTCTCCATTTCTCACCGGGGCACTGGGGAGCTGGATGGAGTTTTAGGCTCTGTCGGCGTGCAGAGTGTGAGCTCCAGGATATAGAACCTGGCCCCTGTGAGTCGTGAAACAGCAGATCTCAGGGTCCTCTCCCCACTGGAAAGGCCTGGCCCCAGTCGGCACGTGTCCAGATGTGTCTCCAGACACTGACATTTTCTATGACACAACGCATGGGTGATCGTCTTATACTCGACACTGGCTCCTGTGGCCTGTCATACTCTCCTGGGAGGCAGGCGTGACTGCCCCATCCACAGACTGCAGAAGCATCTCTGATCTGTGGGCATTTCCCGGTGAGCCACAGATTACCCTGACTATGCTCTGCCTGGTCTCCTGGTGCAGAAACAGGTGATGGCCCTCTCTTCTCTGTCCTTCTCATGACAGCTCTCTACCACCTCCACAATCAGTCACCAAGTCCTATGCAGCCTGCCCTGATGGTCTCCGGCTTTGGTCCACAGCAAGGGCACCAGGCTTCATGCTGCTCTCTTGCCTCTATTCCCACCGCATCTACCTGCAGCACAGACCTGACCACGTCACTTTCCGATTTAGCAAGTGTGCACTACTGATGGCCAAGGGCCTTTGCCGAGGAGCTCCTGCCAGCTGGCTCCGCCAGCTCTCTCCCCGCTGCCCAGCCCCTTCCTATCCCTATGCCCTGGCCCATCTTGTCCTTCCAAATCCCTCAGACCCCCACTTTCAACCTAGTGGGTTTTTATTCTAAAACGTATTCCTAGTAGTGGTTACAATTCCCCATTAAGGCCTGGAACCAGTGGCCTGGAGATTACCTTTCCCACCACTATTGTGTCCAGGTACAAAATCCTTCCAGCTTGAGGAGCATCACAATATCCACTCAGCGTGTTTCCAGAATTGCTATTACAGACGGGGTGGGGGGAGCTGGCCATGAGACAGTCCCTATTCTTCCCATGTGTCCACTTTGAGCCCAGGCTCTGCACTTTGACAGAGCCTAGAACCACATCCAACTCCCCAGTGCCCCAGTGAGAAATGGAGAGTCGGTGAAGAATTCCTGGGAGCCAGAGAAGACAGCACATCATGGCTCACCATGTAGCCAAGCTTCATGCACCCTTTAAGCCTCAGTTCTACCTCCCAGAGTCCCTTCCCTAGCAGTGGCTTCACCTTTCTCCATCCTTTTCCCATCATCCCCTCGTCCCCAAATCTCTCTGTTGTCCCTAGCCCACCAGCACCCAGCCTCAGCTTCCTGGTTCATTGGTGGTTACCCAAAGAACAACTAAAAGACTGATCCGAGGTTTGAGAACCCTGCAAAGGGCCGGCTCAGGTCTCCCCAGGCCCTGTCTCCAAGGCTTCCCCTGTGTGCAGCCCTCAGAGGGTCTTTATTTCACCAGAAAGAAGGAGCTAAAGTGGATAGAACATCTACAATGCACCCCTCACTTCAATCACGCAAGGCAAATATTCTGCCTCTGTTTTCCATGAAGCTACTGAGACTCAGTCCAAGGTCACCCAGCAAGCCAGTGGCAGAACTGGATTTCAGCTCCAAAGCCCCCACGACCTGCACCCCCTGGTGGCCTTATGGGCCCAGCCACATACTAAATGGAAAAAGGTGACTCAGACAAGGTCACCAGCTGCAGGGTGGGACCCAGCTGCAGGGTGAGACCCAGCGAGTGGAGATGGAGTAGGGTGCAGAGGAGGGGGCAGGTGAGGTGGGGAGCCCAGGCCAGCAGCCAGGCGTCTGGATATGGATGCAGAACACGCCAGAGTGTGCTGTGGACCCAGGTCAGGGTCAGGACCTGCAGTGCAAGTGGGACACGGAGGAGTGAAAAGGCAGGGAAAGTAATGAACTCTGGCCACTCGCTTGGGAAAACCCACTGGAGGGCTGTGTATTCCCACAGCCACCATCCCCTCCTCACTTGACCTCCTGGACTCCTGTAGTGTGGAAATGAAGAGCCTTTTGAACTGGAAGCTTGGCTTTTTTTTTTTTCCCGCAGCCCTCACCTCTGGTGACTCTAAGTGAGGTGAGAAAGGGAGAGATAGATGGGAAGGAAGAGAGAGGAGGAGGGAGAGGCAGGAGAAAGAGGGAGAAGGACTTTGATAGGGCTAACAGGGCACAGCAGGGGAGAGCAGGAAAGGGGAGAGGAGATGGTGGAGGATGTATGTGGGTTCGTGATATAGAACCTGGCCCCTGTGCATCGTGAAAGAGAGGAAAACGGGAAGTGTGATGTGGACTCAGATGCCCCGGGCCATCAAAGGCTTTTAGGCAGGAGGGTGACCTGGTCAAACCTGTGTTTTGGAGAGACTTCATCTGGCTGCCATGTGGGGGCTGAGTGGATGAACGGGAAGAGAGAGATCCTGGGCCAGGAAGCAGTCCTGGGGAAAGGGCCAAGGGAGAAAAGGCCAGGCCGAAGACGGGGTGGGAGCCGTGACCTTCCACGTTTAGAGATCAGGTGGAGGAGGAGGAGGAAGAGAAGGGCCCGCAGCAGGATCCAGAAGGAGCTGCAAGAGAGGAGAGAGGAGGACCAGGAGGGGTGTTCCAAGGTGCCACAGGCCATTAAAGGAGGAGGGGAAGCTGTGAAGAACACAGCCAAGGGACCTAGGCATTGTCCCTCCATCTGGCCACAGCACTTCTGCCGTGGATGCGCTTGCTGGAATGAGGGGCTGGAGACAGGTGGAGAGTGCAGGCAATGGAGGCGGCAAGAGTAGCCGTCTTGCAGGTAGCTCTCTTGTGGGCCTGGCTAGGAGCTGAAGGGAAGCTGGAAGGCCTGGAAGGGGCTGGTGGTGAAACAGGGCGTGTACAAGAGGGGTGCCCAGAAGGTTCCCAGGAGGCAGGTGCTGCCTCCGCCAGCAGGAAGCACGGCCCGTCCACCAGGAGGCCAGGCGGGCACTGATGCCAGCAGGGGCAAGTTTGGTTTGGGGAGTCAGGTTCAGGCCTCAAACTCGAGTCTCCTGACCCCAGCACCAAGGAGAGGAAAACCAGCAAGCAGGCTGAAGCCACACAGCCTAGAAGAGGCCAGGGAGTGGCTGTCCTGGAGGCCACATAACCCTTTTCCAATCTTCCGGACCCACAGAGAGACTGGCTTGGGGACAAGGCCTGGCCTCCACCCCTCAGGAGACAGGATCCAGAACTCTGCATTCTGGAGCCCCAGCCCAGCTCCTGAGGCTCGAAGTTCACAGCATCCCAGCTGGATTAATTGTGAGACTCCTGGGAGGCCAAGGCAGTCTGTCTGACTTATTTAGCCCAAACTACGTCCTTTCCTCTCCTTTCCTTTTCCATGTCAGGAAAGCAGCCCTAGTGGAAGCCACTTGGCTCGTGTGTGGTCTGCCTCTGAGAAAAATTACAGTCATGAGCCATGCGAGATGACAGCCTAGTTCCCATGAGCATGTGCACCTGTGCCCATGTGTACAGGCGTGCTCACGTGTCAGTGTGTGTGCACGTCCATGCACACAGACGAGAGACTTCTCTGTGCTCTGTCTGCTGTGTGTGCACTGGGTTTGAGGAGCCTTGGTATTTTAAGTCCTCGTTGTACATACTGGATGTGAGCTGTGTTTGTGTGCAATGTGTGTGGTATGTTTGTGAGTGTGGTGTTTGTGTAGGATGTATGGATACAGTGTGTGTCCACTGTTTATGCTCAGTGCACATGTGTGTGTTGTGTTTTGCAATGTGTGGTGTATATTTGAGAGCTGGATTTGTGCAGGGTGTGTGTCACCATGTGTGGCGACTGTGTGACTTTTGAGGGTGTCTCTGAAACATCTGAATGTTTGTGAATCATGCATGTGCCTGTGTGAAATTCCCATGTGAGGTCGATGCTTGTTGTTTCCGTGAGCTGTGGCCATGCATCTGTGTCACATGTGAAGGATGTGTGTGGCTGTGTGTGCTCTTGCAGGTGCACTGTGTCTGTGGGGCCAGCACACATGGCCCTTGTCAGCAGGTGGAAAAATGTCATGGGGGAGGGGTGAAAGCCCAGTGCAGCAGAGAGGGCAGTCTCCGTCTTGCCCCTGTAGAGCCTCAGTTTCCCCTCAATGGGCAGTACTTGGAGGACTCTGGGAAGGCCCTATGGTCATGAGGAAGATGGCAACATGACTAGGGCAAGTGGGAGCTCAGTGACCTGTGCCTAAGAAGACCCTGCCCCAGTGACAACTGGGTGTGCCCAGGCTTCTGACCCCCACTCACCCCTTGGGGGCCTCCACCTGCCCCCCTGAGGAATGCTGCACCCTCACACTGCCCACCCACACTGTCCCCGAGGGGCAGCCACAGCTACATTTGAGGCAGGTTTCCTCCCTACTGAGCCCCTGCACACAGCCAGGGGAGGCTTCAAAGCCACTTCCCTCTCCATGAAACGAACCAGCACAAAGACCACAGCTGCTGCCCAAACCCTCCAATGCTGGCCTGGGCAGGGAGCACGCAAGCCGTGCGGTTGACTGGCGAGCAGCAGCTTACTACAAACACACTCACTCTTCAGGCTGCCCTCGTTGTCCCCTGTGCATCACTGCCTTCGCTCTACTGGGTTCCCAAAGGTGAGGCCACCAGCCCAAATTACACAGCAGTGAGTGGCACAGTGAGGACGGGAGCCCAGGTGGGTCTCTCCGAAACCCAGGCTGCTTCTCCTCCTCCACTCTGCCCTCCTCAGCCCCTCCTCACCCCACTGAAGTTGGGAGGGGACACAGCGACACGCAGAGAGTTTAGATAATTTGCTCTTTGGGCTCATTAATGCTCCTTCAAGTGACAGTACGATCGAGCATTCAGTGTGTAAGCACTGGGGCCTCGCTGCCTGGGCTCACCCGTACTGGCTGTGCAAGCTGAAGCTAATTACGCCTCCTTGCTGCATTTCCCCATGTGTCATCTGCAAAATGGAGCTGCTAATAATAATAACAACAAATCTACCTCCTTGGGTGTAGTTAAGGATTGAATGGGTTGCAGCGTGACAGCTGCATTAGAAAGCTGCCTGATCCAGCCTATTCCCTTCCCAACTTAAAATTACCCTCAGTAGGAAAGATTAACAATCCTGTTAACCATAATCTTTACATTTCATTCCTTCATTTCTGTGATGCAGTGAGGGAGGGGCCTGTGTTATCTCCATTTCATGGTGAAGGCTGGGCAACTGTGAGAGCAGGGGCCAGGACTTGCCCTGAGCCCCACCGCAGAGCCCACCTGCCCCCGCCATCGTGGCCACGGTGCTTCCCTGGAGCAGCACATCTCAAAGGGTGGTCCCAGGGCTGGCAGCATCAGCACCACTGGGGGGTTGCTGGAGGCGCAGACTTCAGGCCCCACCTCTGACCTACTAAACCAGGCTCTCTAGGTGAGGCCCGGCGATCTACTTAACCAGCCCTCAGGGATTCATTCATATGCTTGCCAAAGCTTGAGAAGAACTGGGCTAGACTTCTGAGGAGGTTGCTGTGTGAACCTGGGAGCACCACATGTAAGGCCTGTGGAAGAAAGTCAGGGAGGAGGAGATTGAAACCTTCTGCCCACTGTGTGACCTCAGGCCACGTCCTCACCCTCTCTGGGCCTAGAATCTGTCCTGTTTCTTGGCATGCAAGTAGAGGAGGCAAGCAAGTTTCTCCGAAACTTCAGGAGGTGACCATTATCTGTGGGGATCAACTGGATACCTGAAAACCAGCTTGTGGAAGCTCTGCCAGGCCTCAAGACTTTCGACTACTCTGAGAGAGACAGGAGCCTACAGCCTACTGGGAATTCAGCCCAGTGAGGACCTGCAATCCTGATTTTGAAGTTGGAAAAGGACCCCCAGGGAACTGCTGCAGGCAGCTACATTCACCGTGAGGTGCAGCCCGGGCCACAGCCCTTCCCGTCACAGGAGAGGGACCTCCCTGAGGAGCTGGGGGGTCAGGGGCAGCCTTGCCAGGGGTCCACTGAGCCTAAAGTGCTAGGGTCTCCCCTACTCAGCTCCTCTCCCAGACCTCAAGCCTCCCAGGACTCAGCAGTCATGCTCTCCCATCTCCGCGTACTCCCTTCCCCAGCAGGTCCTTGTCAACCACAGAATCACAGGCTTTCATGTGAGAAAGATGGTATCAATAATCATATGACCCGACCCTTGTGCCATTCAGCTCTCCACAAAGCCATCCTCACCTCAACACCCCCTGAAGTTAGCAGAACACCTGTCTCCACATTACAGACGAGGAAACTGTACTGGTGAGGGGAAACGGCTGGCCCAAGGTTGACCAGCTCCCTGGGGGCAGGGCCATCCTCACAGCAGCCTCGCCTCCTCTGCCGGCGCCCTGCTCCCCTGATGTTGCTGTTTTGGGTACCTTGGAGATGACACTTTGTGACCTCATGGACCATAACCGAAGCCCAAAGTGATAAACCCTGGATCATCAAAAAAAGGGTACATCAGGTTTACCCCTCAACAAGAATGGAGGAAAAAGTGCCAGGGCTCAAAGGGACAAAACCCCGGGTTCCCAGCAGCCTGGTGCTGCAGAAAGCTGCGGTTTCATGCTCCACGGCTCAGCACGGCGGCAAGCTGTGGGGACACTTCTGATCCTGCCCTGCCTGCTCCATCCCCCCAGCTCCCTTGAGGCCTCTGGGAGCCTCTAGTCCTTTCAGCCACAGTAGTCACTGACGGGACTCTGAGCCAGGAGGCTTCCGCGTGGTGGCTGCGGGGTATATGGGGCCTCACCAGCACCTGCTTCCCCTGCCTTGGTAACGCTAAGTGCTGCCATGAGGGGGTGCAGAAAGCCAGCCGAGTCAGTCTCTGGCCACGAATGAGGACTTTGAGGCTGAGGACTGGGATGGGAGTGTCCGCCGTGTCTGCCGCGTGACTGCCAGCAAGTCATAGGGTCCCTCTAGGCTTCATCCCTCTTCTGTAAAAGGCAAGCAGAGATAGGCCTCCCCTCATTGGAGGGCTATGGGCAGGGGATCAGTCAAGTACCCGGCCCAGGCCTGGTCCTGCAAGCACTTGATAGTCCCACTCAACAGACCAGCTACTCCCACCACTGGGCCGTTCATAACATCCTCCTGCCCCTCCAGGAGGTGGCTAAGAGTTGGTGGGGCCTAGCCCATTTGCCCTAGGGAGAAAGGGAGGAGAGTCAGGGAAGAAGTGGGGAACCCAGGGTTCTGCACTAGAAGGCAGGGCCCAGAAGGAGCACATGAGGGAAATTCCAGACTCTCAGGGGCCCATGTGGGTGCTGAGCAGAAGCAGGGAGTGAGGACAGCTACATCTCTGCACTGAGATCTGGCCTGAGAGTCAGAAGACCTGGGTTCAATTCCTGGCTCCATAGCTGTGCTGTGTGACTTTAGGCAGTTAATTAACCTCTCTGAGACTGAGTTTCTTACTCAGTAACTGAGAATTAAGACACCTAACTGGAAGGCTGTCTGTGGCTGTCTTTTCTCCCATTTGCCACATGAGATGAAGGACTGACCCACAGTAAGGGTTCAGCAAAGAGCAGTGGAGACTAAATTGGTGGTCTAGGGTGCCATGGTCCTTTCCACTCTGGTTCTACAGTTAGATCGGGACAGCAAAGCTCAGAGAGGTTTAGCAGCTTGTCCAAGGTCACACAAGATGTGCACATCATCACCTTTCTGGGACACTAGCTCCTTCATAGGACCTTCAGGTTTCAATCTGGCCTGAGGTGAAATCCTCCCAGGAAGGCTTGAGCCTGACTTGGTGCCTGAGCGGGTTTTTCATCTCAGAATGGTAGTCCTGAGGACACAGGAAGAGATGCGTCTCTTATATCTTCACTGTCAATGCGTGGAGGAATGGAAGCTTTTCCACAATAATACCAACACCGTGAAGTCTGAGCTGTCTGCTGATGGGCTGCCCAGGAGGACTCTCCATTTCTGGAGGTGTGCCAGCAGAAGCTAAGTGACACTGGATGGAAAGCTGGCCTTGGTGGCCTTTAAAAGACCCTCCACATGGCTGCCAGGCAAGCCTGAGTCTACTCATTTTCCACGCACCCCTCCTCCTGCAGACTCAAGCTCTGCCTCCTGGACTTGGCCTTCAAGGCCTCTGGACTCCATCATCCTCTGTGCTCTCATCTGTCTCTCAACTGGCCTGGGAGCTCCACAAAGGTAGGCATTGGATATTTTTATTCACCAGCTGTCCTGGGCCCACCAGAGAAGAGAGATTATGTTTATTGAGCAAAGCTTCCCCCCACCCCCAACCAGGAACTTCACTCATGTCGTTACAGGCCCTCCTCATACATCAAGCACTGTTATTAGTTTCACTTTGCAGATCAGCAAACTGAGGTCAGGAAGGTCGAGCAACCTGCCAAAAGTCACACAACAACATAACTGCCGAAGAAGGGAAGAGATGAAGGAAGGGCCACTGAGCCTGTGGGCTTCCCGGCTTTTAGCCCCTGGTCCCCAGAGGCATCTGCAGCAGGTGGGCACGCTTGGTTGCTCATCTTGCCTCAAACTCTTGGGGAGCCCCATCTGGGCACTGAGTAAGGTGGAACCCCACGAACTGACTAACCACAACCACAGCTTCTTGGGGGCGGTTATGGGAGGTGGGCCACTCACCCCCAGTCCACCACAGCCCCAGCCCCACCCCACGGGCCCTAGCAGAAGCTTTGCCATGGCCCAGTGACTTCTGCTTGGTAACAGCTCCAGGAAGGGTAAGGCATTGCTCAGTCAACCTGGGCCTGGATGGCGGGGAACTGGTCTGATAGGTGAGACCAGGAACTGTCCAAATGATCCAGTCGCTCTGCTTATACTGCCGGGCAGCTTCAAAGCACTTTCCTGGACATTTGGCCCCTTGGACAGGGACTTGGAAAAGGAAGCCCACAGACTGCCACAGTGAAAGCACTGGGAAGTTGCCTAACAACCACTGGGTGCAGGCTCCAGCTGAATCCATTGCACTTAGTTCTAGCACCAACTCCAAGAAGTAGCTACTATCTTTCCCACTTTACAGATAGGGGTACTGAGGTTCCATCTGACCAAATGGAGCACTAGAGACCAGAGAGGGGGCTGGATGGACCAGCTAGGATCCTATGGACATAGATCTGATGCCTCAGGTGGCTGGGGGCAAAGGGAAAGAGGTCCAGATACCCTTCCCAAGCCCTGCTGAGAGATTCCTTACCTGCACCTCCTACCCATCACCTCACTGCAGCTCAGGCCTCCTCCTTAGGGAAGCATTCCCTGATTTCCTCCTCTAAGGCTTGGTCAGGCCCCTGGGGCCCCTGTTGTCATGGCTTGTCCTCTCTGGGTTGACCCCATTTGCTCAGATCCATCTCCACAGTGGACTGAACACGGGGAAGAAAAGGCAGTAACTGTATAGACCTCAGGGAATCCCGCTTCTGAGCCCAGCCTTATCCTGATTTACCACAAGGCCCTGGGTGGTTGCACCTTCATGCCTGTAAAATGAGCACCCTGCCCCACTCTGAGGGGTGGTGACCATCAGGGAAGAGAAACACTGTGGTGGAGGCACTTTCTACCCTTGGAACTAGGACCTGGAGGACAGCCAGGGCCCCTCTCCTCTAGGGACCCACATCCTAGAGTCCACAGGCAGCAGGGCAGGGTACCCGTGATTTGGTAGGGCTGAGGCATCTAGAAGAGGGGTGGCTTTGGGGAAGATCTGCTTCAACCCCGGATCTAAAGGACAATACCACCACCCCATATTTGCACAATACTTTAAAAATTCGGACAAGATAATGGACAAACTGGATCAGACTTCGCTTTATGGGCAGACTGGGCTTAAATCCCTGGCTCTTATATGCCGTGTGCCACACAGCTGGCATTTAACCTTTCTGAGCCTCGGTTTCCCCAACCATAAATAGGGACCTTAGTAGTCTCAGACATCTGGTTTTTATGTGTACACACTGCCCCCACCTAGCCTCAGTTTCTCTCTCCGAAAACTGAGGACTTCGACGGTGCTGTTTCGCAGGCTGTTGAAAGCTCCCGCAGAGGATGGAGGACGGGTCTGGACTCTAAAGCACAGTCCGGGGAGGAAAAGTGACCCGCCAGGACCCACCAGAGCGGACCGCCGTGGTGCGGGGAACCCCCTCCGCGGCCGCCCAGGGCCAGCGAAGGGTCATTTCCTTCCGCATTCAGCCCCGCCGTCACCTCTCCTGTTTGCCCCCGCGTTGAGTGCGGCGGCGCCAGCAGCTGGGAAATCGGGGCCAGGCCGGATTTCCTCTGCGGACCTGAGGCTGCTAGAGCCACCGCGCCCCCTCCGGACCCCGTGGGACGGCGCACTGCACGTGCCGCGGCCACCGGGATGGGCCTCTCCCGCGGCGCTTCCTCTGCGACCCCTCTCCCTTTCGCCCCTGGGCCCCCGCCCCTTCCCAGCCGACGTTCCAGGGTGGTGAAGAAGCTTCGCCGCCCCACCCCGTCCCGTCGGCTCGGGATAAACCGAGGCACGGGCCGGGCGCTAGGACCCCGCAGCCTCGCCGGAGGGGGGGCGTGGCAGGGCGGGCGGGCGCGCGTGAGAGGTATTTAAATTGCGGCCGGAGCGCAGGGGCTCCCGTGGGGCAGCCGAGCGGCCTGCGCCTCCTCGGGCCGTGACCCAGGGGTCTGGCGCGGGGTGGGACCCGGGGGCGAGTTTGCGCAAAATGTGCGGAGGCTGCCCCGGAGAGGAGCTGCGGCCGCGCTGAGCCAGGTAGGAGCCGCCGGGCGGGCGAGGCTGGCCGGCCCTCGGGAGGCGCACTGTCAAGAGCCCCTTGCGAGCGCAGGCCCGGAGCTGGTCTCACGGGACGCCCCCCCAAAACCTCCCCTCCCGCTGCCCACACTGCGCGCGCGGAGTCGTGGCAGACCCCCACCTCGATTCCGGGGAGGCCCGCAAGGCTCCGGTCTTGGCGCATCTTTCCCGCACAGAGGTGAGGCGGGCGTTCCCATTTGACAGCTGGGAAAAAAATGGCCTGAAGACCGGGACTTGCCCAGGAACACACAGCTAGGCAAGGGCAGACTGGGATTTGAATTCAGGCTTCCCGCAGCGCTCCCATCCCAGCTAGGCGTGAGGCTGCCCATCCCACAACACTAGATGGCCTGCCCACCTCTCGTAGTGGGGTGGGGGGGGCACCTACCTCTCTCCAAGGGGCTCTGAAGCCAGCCTTCTTCATGGGTGGTAAGATGTGAGGGACTCCCACCCCCACCCCGAGCTGCCTGAAATTCCGCCATCACAGCCACATTCCTTTGGGTTAAGGTCTAATTCCCCGTGGGATGCACATGTCTCCAAAACGAGGCTTGCCCTTAGTGATTCACTGCTCGACAGGAACCTCCGCAGCAGCTCTCCCAGGACCCCACTCTGCCAGTAAGTCAGCTGAGGCCGAGAGGAGGGAAAGAGAGGACTCCCAGCCCAGACTGTGAGCTAGTCAGCCCTACTCCTGCGTGGGAGGGGTCGTTAGCAGGGCTTAGGGAAGGAGACCTTGGTCTGGTATCGTGGAAACATTTGCTCTGGAGGCAGATGAACTGAATTCTGATCCTGACTCTGCTATTTGCTCCTTGTGTGACTTTGGGTAAGTCACCTCTCTGAGCCTCCTTTTCTTCATGGGCAAAAGAAGACAGTTCTGTAGCGGGGAGTTGGCTCAGCATGTGCTAGAGAAAACACAGGATTCATTCAGGTCATGTAGACCTGGATAAATCCCTGCTCCAAAGCCCTTATGAGCTGGGTAACACTGGGGATAAGTCACTTCACTTTTCGGAACCTGTTTTCTCATCCGTAAAATGGGAATTACAGTAATTGCCTCAATAGGTGATTGTGAGAATTAAATGAGATGATATAGGTCAAGTGCTTAGAAGACTAACATCCTTAAATGTAGGGTAGGCTTATTGTGATAGCAGTCATTGCCTCCTGTACCCCTGCTCTCTCTTTTTCCCTCTCTCTCTCTCTCTCACATACACACACACACACACACACACACACACACAGTCTTCGGCACTTTTCTGAGTTGGACTCCTGAGATGTCTCTCGCCTCCTCTTGCCCAGGCCATTTGTCTGCAAGCTTGGAGCCTCCCCAGTGAGCATGCCTCACCTGGGTTGCTCAGCCCTGTGAGGGTCACTGTACCAGCTGGGAAGGACAGTGAGGACACAGGGCACCTTCACCGCCATTCTTTGCCTGATCATTGCAATAGTTGGGGCTGGCCAGTGACGGAACTGGACAAGATTCAGTGCAGCCATCTTCATCCAAATCTCGTCACTAGTGGGTTCCAAGAGTCAAAGACACTGCCCTCAAAAGCCCTGTAAATGCCGTTTCTCCTGCAGCATCCTTCAAATGCTGAGGGGAATAGGCAGAGGGTATGCAGTTCAGCACACACTCAGGGAGCACCCACTGTGGGCAGCCGAGAGTGCGGATTTGAAGGGCACAGACCCAGGAGCCAGGCTTGCCTGGGCCGGCGGCTCCTTAACCACGTGACCTTAGGCATAGTACTTAAGCTCTCTGAGCCTTCCTTTTCCCTTCTGTAAAATGATCATGGAACCAAGTCATTGAATGTTTGTGAGGATGGAATGAGTTCATGCCTAGAAAGAGCTGAGAAGAGGGCCTAGTGCATAATGAGGGTTCTGTAAGTGGCATCTCATTTGATTTTCAACAAAACTTGGTGTGGCTGCCATTAACCTCAAATGAGGAAACTGAGGCTCAGAGAGGTGAAGTGACTGTAAGGTCACACAGCAGGAAGGTAGAGGAGACAAGACGGAGCAGTCGGATGTGGGTGACTCTGAGTCCAGTGCTCTTGGAAGGCTTCCTGTGTCCCTCTTTAAGACTCTCTGTCTGTATCACCATTGCTCCTTTTTTGTGTTCAATTTTTTTTCTTGAGCTCCCAGTTTCTAGCACAGAGCCAGACCTGAGGAGGTATTCAGTAAAGGTGTGAATGAATGAATGAAATTCATGGATAGATTTGTATGTCCCTAGCACTTGGCTCATGTCCTCAGTGAGGGAGTGAGGGAGCTGCCAGCAGCACTGGGATTTGACCCTGCTGAGGGCCCGTGCACGGTCCCTTAGCCCCACCCCTGGCTGCTCTTAGAGCAAAGGGCTGGCCCAGGAGGCTGGAGTGTGGCTTCAGTGAAAGTACAGGGCCTGCCAGGCTGTTCCTGGGGAAGTCCGCAGAGCAATGCTGGGGCAGCACAGGCCTCCTGTGGGGCTTCCTGTCAAGGCCTGGGCCCAGCCTTGAACAATGGCAAGGGCCGGAGAATCAAAGGGCAAAATATAAGAGGGGGTGGGTGGGCAGAAAACAAGGAATTCCATGAAAAGACAGGAGCTGGGATGGAGGACATCTGTGACCTGGGTGGAAATATAGTCAGAGGCCCACTCTCCAAGCCCCCTCTCCACCCCCACACCCCCAATCCCTGGCACTGAGCGTGGCCCAGGGCAACACTTAGGGTCTGTCAGCCTCTGTGCATCCCCTCCAGGCTGTCTTCCAGCAGGTGGGGTCTTTTGAAAACCCCATCTGACTAAGTCACATGCTATTTTTAAACTCTTGCTTCCCCTGGGTAAGGGGCCGACTCCTTGGCCTGGGTGAGAGGCCTTCTGTGATGGGCTACAGGCCCATTTCCCACCCTCTCCCTGCCCTACTCAAAACACTTTTATTCCAGCTCCAACCATGCTCTGGGGTTCCCCAAGGACAGGCACGGAATGGGTGGGCATGGGGGCTGGCAGTGGGAAGGAGCCAGGGGTCTTACAGTGTTCCCCTTTCCTCTCCCCCTACACAGAGTCATGAGCCCCCAGATCCTGCTGCTCCTGGCCCTGCTGACCCTAGGCCTGGCTGCACAACGCCAAGACAAAGTGCCCTGTAAGATGGTAAGACGCTCTACCCAGACAGGGTGAGGGCCGCCCCCACCTCCCTGCTCTAGGGTGTGCTAGTGCCACAGCCCCAGAAGCCAGAAGTTAGAAGAGTCAGGAGAGGAAAGGCAATGCACCTTGCATTTAATGAGCACCTACTAGAATGTTTAAATACCTTGTTTACCCAACAGTCCTACCAGGTAAGCACCATTATTCTCATTTTGCAAAGGAGGAGACTGAGGCTTGGAGAAGTGTGACTTATCTAAGGTCATTCAGCTGGGAACAGTGATTAGACTGTGTTCTTCCAAACTGTCCCCACAGAGCACCAGGCCCAGCTAGAATGATATATGTGTGGGGAATTTGGGTAAGCTGGGAGGGGCTCCTCTGTGCTGATCCCCCTTGGGGACAAATCCCCTTCCTAACTGGGCTCCTTGACTTGGGACTTCCCGCTGGGATGCCTCTCACTCCGTACTGCCCAGGTCAAACGCTGCCATCTCCGGGAAGCCTCCCCAGCCCCCTCCCAGGCTGACCTAGTCTGGTCATGCCTTCCTCTGGGCTCCTGCGGTCCCCAGGCTTCTCTCTATCTCAATACTGAGCAGACTGAGCAGGTGGGGTGGTTGGTGAATGGGTCCAAGCCCGTCTCACCTACCAGACCATGAACATCCTTAGGGCAAGGAGGGCAAGGACCAACTTTGATTTGCTTCTGTTCCTTTTCCCTTCCCCAAGCCAGGGAAACTAGTCATGAAGTTTTTTTTGAGATAGAATCTCACTCTGTCACCCAAGCTGGAGTGCAATGGCACAGTCTCAGCTCACTACAACCTCCACCTCTGAGGTTCAAGCAATTCTCCTGCCTCAGCCTCCTAAGTAGCTGGGACTATAGGCATGTGCCACCACACCCGGCTAATTTTTGTATTTTTAGTAGAGACGGTATTTCACTATGTCAGCCAGGCTGGTCTCGAACTCCTGACCACATGATCCACCCGCCTCGGCCTCTCCAAGTGCTTGGATTACAGGCGTGAGCCACCGCGCCCGGCCTCCTAAAGTTCTTGTGATCCTATGAGATACAGGGAAAAGAGAACACGTAGGTCCACTGTGAGGCCAGGCAGTCACTGAGGTCAAGGCCAGAGCCTGGCTGGGAAAGGACAGGCCCTCCAGAAGCCCCTCTTGGACTCAAAGAAGCTTATGACACTCAACAGGCAGCTGCTTCAGGAGGCAGGAGGTGCTGGCAGCTGCCTGCCCACAGCCCTTCCCTGGGGGTCCAATGTCTCCTGTTGTCACCACTCTTCTTGCTCTTCAGAGCCCTTCTAACATTCCTGGAGCCCAGAATTACGGGCAGAGAAGGCCTCAGGCATCACCAAATACAAACGCACATTCTACCTCAGGGAGATGAGGCCCAGAGGGGAAGGCCTTGACCACCCAACAGGTAGAGGGGAAGCGGGTGAGTTCTGGAGTCTGGGAAAATGAGATAATCGATAGGAAAGCACTTTCTGAGCCAGCATGGGGAGCATACACACGGAGCTAAGAAGACATGTGACCTGCCAGGGACTTACGAACCCAGCTCTCCTTGACTGCCTGGTATCTCTCCCTACCCTGCTTTCCTCCCATGATGAGATGGTGAAATGGAGTTGGATGGCAAGTCTTTGCTTCTCGAAAGGAATCTGGGCAGTGGCATCCTGATAGCCCAGGACAGTGGGTGGGAGTGCTAACCTCTGGCAAAAGGCCAATTCTTCCAACCCCTCCCACTATAAGTCAGGCAATGCTAGGAGCTCAGAGCTGAAGGAAGCATGGGGACCCCGGAAGTGCAGCTCTGAGCACCGCCCTGGCCTTCAAGCCCTTCCTGGACTGAACTGGAGAGCTGGGCCTCCCAGTGCAGCCCTGCCCACCAGCAGACCCTACTCACCTTGGGGCTCTCAGGAGGAAGCACAGAGCTGGACCAGGAGAGGAACAGGCAGGCCTGTGTTCCTTTCCTACCAGCTCAGCCACTGACTCACTGTGACTTCGTGCAAGTCACTGCCATCTTCAGGCCTGTGTCCCCTTCTGGGAAGTGGGTGAACTGAACTCTTCTTGCTCTAGCTGTCTTTGACTGTATTCGTAAAATATCAGTCACCTGTTTTCTTTCCTCCCAGAGAAGTGATTGATTTAGTACCTCAGGCCTTTACTAAACATTTCAATGATGTCTGGAACTCATTCATTAGGAAAAAATGAACTGCGAGTCAGGTCCGAGACATCCACATCCACCAAACCAGTCCCTGTTTGCTCTGAGCTCGCTGTCTAGCCGGTCCCCACACAAACAGCCACAGTTCAGCAGGTCAGAGCTTTGAGAGGAAGCACAGTCAGGGAGGGGTCCCTGGTGGAGAAGGCCCTGAAGCTCAGCCTGAAGAGTTCACATGTGGATCTGGTTGGGGATGGATGGTGTATCCAGTGCAGGGAGGAGACCCAGCAGTGGGTGTGGGAAGGCATGATGGGCAGGGGCCAGCTGTGGTCACTGCGTGTGGGCTGGGGTGGGAAGTGGGGGACAGGTTGGCAGGGGCTACAAGCAGCCTCGAACGCCCTGCTGAGGGTCCCAGACTTCACCCTGGAGGGATTTAAGCCAAGGTGCCATGCAGTCAGAGTGGAGCTTTTGAGCATCTGTCAGGCATTTAGCAGTGAATGGGTCAGAACCAGTCGATGGAGACAGAAGCTGTGGGCAGCCAGCCTGAGCTCAGTGATTGTGGAAGTCAGACCCTTTTCTGGGAAAGGCTAGGGTTCCTGGAGGCCTGAAGAGAAAAGGGAGACCTGCATTTGCACAGAAGGAATTTTGGCCCCAGAAGGCACATCTGTGGAAGAACAAGAATGGGGCCTTTGGTTGTTAAAAACCTGGGTTCAAATCCCAGCTCTGCTCCTCACCAGCTGGGTGATCCTGGCACCTCCCTTCCCCACCCTGAGCCTAGATTTCTATAAATAGGGATGATCATATCAGATGGGCAGGCTATGGTAAAGACCAATGGGACCACGGGCCTGAAAGTGTTAACTAAGATGTCAAATGCTGAGTGGCTGCTGGGGAAGGACATAAGAAAGCAGAGTGGCTATGTGACTTCCTGGAGGTCACACAGCACAAGCACCGTCTTGTCACCAAAGACTGCGGATTTGGCCCTGGCCATCTTTCCCCTGCCCCTTGCCACCTCCAAGGGCCCAATCCCCTGACCCAGCCTGGGAAGAAAGCCACCCCCTACAGGGGGCAGGTAACAGCAGCAGCGAGGAGGCAACATCTGGGAAGCATCCACAAGGAAGGCAGGCCCCAGAACCCAGGCTGTGCCCACCACACGAGAGCGTGAATGAGGTCTGAGGCAGAAAGACCGACATAACAACTGATGACAGAGCACAAATTACAGTTTTCCCTTTCGGAAACATTTCTCCCAAAGTGAAGAAATTCCTATCTACTACTGGAAATTTAACTATCTGTGCCCTAGAAGGGACCCAGGATGTGGAACCAGGAGCCCTGGGCCCCAGCCCTGCCCTGCTGCTCACTGGCTTGGGGTCACTCTGTGGGATATACAGCTGTTTCCTGTAAGAGGGGTAATAATGAGTACAGAGTTTCTCTTTGTTAGTTCGTTTATCCTTCTATCTGTCTATCCTCCTGTGGAAACTTCATCGAGTTCCTTTCTTAATGCCCAGCACTGGGCTGGGTGCCCGAGATGGGTCAGGAGCCAGATGGGTCAACCAGGCATGGGGTGATCAGGCTGTGGTGAGGAAAAGTTGAGCATTCTGGGAGTCCACGGGAGAAGGGTTCCCCAGCCAGGCAGGGGTCTCAGAGTCCTTCCTGGGTAAGCATGTCTGGTTTCATCCCCTGCCACGCCCACTCATGCCAGCTGTCTCCCCACCCTGCCCCTCCCCAGGTAGACAAGAAGGTCTCGTGCCAGGACCTGGGCCTGCTTCAGGTCCCCTTGGGGCTCCCACTGGACACTGAGACCCTCGATCTATCTGGGAACCAGCTGCAGAGTATCCTGGTTTCACCCCTGGGCCTCTACACGGCACTTCGTCACCTGGACCTGAGCAGCAACGAGATCAGTTCCCTCCAGCCAGGAGCCTTCCAGGCGCTGCCCCACCTGCAGCACCTCAGCCTGGCCCACAACCGGCTGGCGGTGGGCACTGAACTGAGTACTGGCGGTCTGGGCCCCCTGCCACACGTGACCTCCCTGGATCTGTCTGGAAACAGCCTGTATAGTGGCCTGCTGGAGCGGCTGCTGGAGGAGGCGCCCCGCCTGCATACCCTCTCGCTGGCGGAGAACAGTCTGACTCGCCTCACCCACCACACCTTCCGGGGCATGCCTGCGCTAGAGCGGCTTGACCTACATAGCAACGTGCTGATGGACATCGAGGATGGCGCCTTCGAGGCCCTGCCCCGCTTATTCCATCTCAACCTCTCCAGGAATTCCCTCACCTGCATCTCCGACTTCAGCCTCCAGCAGCTGCGGGTGCTGGACCTGAGCTGCAACAGCATCGAGACCTTTCAGACAGCCCCCAAGCCCCAGGCCGAGTTCCAGCTCACCTGGCTCGACCTGCGGGAGAACAAACTGCTCCATTTCCCTGACCTGGCCGCATTCCCGAGACTCATCTACCTGAACATGTCCAATAACCTCATCCGGCTCCCCACAGGGCCACCCCAGCACAGCAAGGCCATCCACGCACCTTCCGAGGGCTGGTCAGCCCTGCCCCTCTCAAACCCCAGGGGGAATGCCAGTGCTCACCCCCTTTCCCAGCTCTTGAATCTGGATTTGAGCTACAATGAGATTGAGCTCATCCCCGACAGCTTTCTTGAGCACCTGACCTCCCTGTGCTTCCTGAACCTCAGCCGAAACTGCTTGCGGGCCTTTGAGGCCCGGCACACGGGCTCCCTGCCCTGCCTGATGCTCCTGGACTTAAGCCACAATGCCCTGGAGGCACTGGAACTGGGCACCAGAGCCCTGGGGTCCCTGCGGACGCTGCTCCTACAGGGCAATGCCCTGCGGGACCTGCCCCCATACACCTTTGCCAACCTGGCCAGCCTACAGCATCTCAACCTGCAGGGGAATCGGGTCAGCCCCTGTGGGGGTCCAGATGAGCCTGGCCCCTCCGGCTGTGTGGCCTTCTCCAGCATCTCCTCCCTCCGCAGCCTGAGCCTGGTGGATAATGAGATAGAGATGCTCAGGGCAGGGGCCTTCCTCCGCACTCCACTGACTGAGCTGGACCTCTCTTCCAACCCTGGGCTAGAGGTGGCCAGGCGGGCCTTGGCAGGTCTGGAGGCCTCCTTGGAGGTCCTGGCACTGCAGGGCAATGGGCTGGCAGTCCTGCAGGTGGACCTGCCCTACTTCAGCTGCCTCAAGCGGCTCAATCTTGCCGAGAACCGCCTGAGCCACCTTCCTGCCTGGACGCAGGCCGTGTCCCTGGAGGTGCTGGACCTGCGGAACAACAGCTTCAGCCTCCTGCCAGGCAGTGCCATGGGTGGCCTGGAGACCAGCCTCCGGCGCCTGTACCTGCAGGGGAATCCACTCAGCTGCTGCGGCAATGGCTGGCTGGCAGCCCAGCTGCACCAGGGCCGAGTGGACGTAGACGCCACCCAGGACCTGATCTGCCGCTTCAGCTCCCAGGAGGAGGTGTCTCTGAGCCACGTGCGTCCCGAGGACTGTGAGAAAGGGGGGCTCACGAACATCAACCTCATTATCATCCTCACCTTCGTACTGGTCTCTGCCATCCTCCTCACCACGCTGGCCACCTGTTGCTGCCTCCGCCGGCAGAAGTTTAACCAACAATATAAAGCCTAAAGAAGCCGGGAGACGCTCTAGGTCAGTGGAGGAGCCTAAGGTACAGAGAAGAGTGAGGCCTGACTCAAGGTCACACAGTGACCAGGGTCTCAGAACGCTGGTCCCCAAATCACAGCCCCGCACTGCTTTTGCTGCCTGCTGCATCAGTAGGTGACTCCCTTCCCGGGCTGCACTTTGGGTCCAGCTGTGGAAGCCAGAGGTTGGGTGGTTTCAGGGACAGCAGAGAATAATGTTGACCCATCAGATCAACAAATCTTCAATGAGCATCCATTTTGTGCCACACCCTGCTCTGGGCACTGAGATCGCTGGGAAATGAGAGACATTCCTGATCTCCCAGTCTGGTAGGAGGGGGTGCCACGCGGTGACCACGCAGTGTGCTCAGGGCCTGAGGAGTGAAAGCCCAGGGGTCTGGAGCTCGGCAGGCCCTGCTGATTCAGGGAGGAGAGTCCGGTCCCAGCAGTGCCAGGGCCAGGGAGGGCCAAGCCCGGGAGGATTTGTCTGAGACATTTCCAAGCAGACTGTTTGTCACATCTGATAATGACTTTCAGCCTCTCTGAAAATGAAGAGCTTATGACCGAAAGAGAGAACCGGAGCTGTCTGAGTGTGCCTTGGATCCGGTGCTGTTAGGTGGGCTGTGGCGGCTCCAGCAGGGTCTGGTTAAGGGGTCCAGCCCGGCACTGGGCCATTCCATCTCCTGCTCTGGACAGGCCCTCTCATGTTGCACACCCTGACCCTAGCACTGCTCTAAGCCCCGCCCTGCCCAGCCCCCTTTCTCCGTTCCAGCCCCACCTTGGCTGCTGCGCCAGGAGCTAGAACCTTAGATGTCTGGTTCTGTTTTGCACCCAACTTGGCAGATGTGGATGTAAATCCAAGCCTTGTGTCTGCCCCTAGATGACAGCCCTTAGAGGTTGGTATTTTATCCCTATTTTATGAAAGAGGAAACTGAAGTTCCGCAAATCTCCCTCCAGGGCCCCAGCTAACTAATGCCATAGGTGAGTTTCAAACCCTCATCCTATCTCCAGGGCCTGGATCTTTGCCACTGCAAGGGCTGCAGGCCATTAAGAGGACAGGAAGTGGTCCTGCATAGCCCAGGCAGGGTCTGGAAGCATCCTGTGCCATGCACATCTGCTCTTTCCTCTCTCCCAGGAAGGAGGCCGCAGGCCCTCTCCTTCTTAGTTTCCCTTCTCCCCTCCTTGGCACCCTGGTGTGGGTTCGCCTGTTCTCTCCTTGCTCTTGCATTCTCTCAACCCCTTTTCCTCTATTGAGCAGAGCCTGGAGTTTGAGACTATTGAATCCAGGCCCCGCCCATTGCACAGATGGGGAAACTGAGGTTCAGGAAGAGAATGAAACTTACTGAGAGCTGTACACGTCAGTGTCAGAGCCTGTGGGGGAAAAAGAGTCAGACCTTATTTGGTGGGGGTGAGATGGGGGTTGGACCAGAGTGGTGTCCTCTCTTGGCTGTCACATCGCAAGATAATGCCGGCTCCAAATTTCCTTTCTGTACCTCATCATACAAGGATTTTTTTTTTCCCGCTCTAAAAAAACAGGTAGAAAGGCTCACCCAGATAACCCCTGTCCCTCATACCATGGAGTCATGAACTGTCTGGGAAGAATGGAAGCCCTGGGACCAACCCAAGACCCTGTGTTACTGTCTTCGTCAGCTTACCTGTGCTTGGCCCACAGTCTGGCTCATGATGTGGGTTCAGTAATGTGCCATAAAATGAAAACGCCACGTCTCCATCCCATTTTGCAGATGAGAACACCAAGGCCCAGAGAAGTTAAGGGAGAGTCAATGGGCAGAGCCAGGGCTAGGCCCTGATAATGCGTGGGGCAGCCAGGCAGACCTACTCCTGGCCGGGATCAGGACCACAGGCGCTACTGCACATAACGCTCTTCCTTAGGCCTGGAGGCCAAGGTGTGGGTTCCCACGCCTGATCTTTGAAAACACTACACAATGCTGCTGTCACTTCCCAGGCCCCAGGCCCCAGGCCACAGCCCAGGCCTCAGGACCAGCTCTTTGTATAACCTACCTGAATGTATTAAAAACTCATTTTGGAGAAGCAGTGCGGCTGCCAGCCCCTTCTTTGCTATCTGATTCATTGTATCCACTTGAACCCTGCCCTTCAACTCCCATACGGTTGTTCAATCCTCATGACAAATCCCTGGGGACACAGAGGCTCTGGGTCGGCACCACTCTGGACCTTGGAGCCTCAGCTACTAGCACGGCCCCTGCTACACCTCTGGGGTCCCACACTCAGCAGACGACCCTGCTCCCCAAGGCTGAGAGGCTGGGGGCTTCCGTTTGTTTCCTTCCTGCTGCAGCTACAGGCCCCCTCAGCTTCTCTGTGCTCAGCCCTCTGTGCCCCATCTCAGAAGCAGCACTGCCCCTCCTCCTCGGGGGTCCCCAGCCCCGTCCTCTCTCCCGTGCCCCATCCTGCTGTCTTCTGCCTCCAGCCTCTCCATCTCTATTCACATCTTCCTCTCAGACTTCAGCTGGACTCAAGTCTTGCCCGTCTTAATAGTGAGAAGCCCCTCAGCCACTTTCCCTTCCTCCTCCTGCTTGTCACAGGCCAGCTGCTTGGTAAAGTTGCTTCCCCTCCCGCCCCTCCTGCTCTCAACCTGCCTGGAGCTGCTTTCAGCCCCTCCCAGCCCCACGCTGCCTTTCCTAACGGCGCCAAGGGTATCCTTTGCCAAATTCAGCACACTTTTCAGACCTTCTTTCCCTGGGCCCTGTGCAGCGAGCCCCCTACCCATGCCCCTGCTCTCCCCACAGCTGTGATCCCACACAGGAAGCTGTCCCCTCCCTCCCAGGCCACTCCTTTTCAGGGTCTTCTTCGCTTCTTTGCTCATCTTCCTCAAGCCAGCTCTAAATGGTGATGGCCAGGGCTCCATCCCAGGCCCTTTTCCCTCGGGAACCCATGGCCTCACTGCTGGAAACACCCCTTGCTCTCTGATGGCCTACATCCCTGTCTCCAGCCCCACCCCTCCCGAAAGTCCAACTGGTTCCCAGAGGCCTCCCTAGGTAGAAGGCTAAAGGTCCCCAGGGCCTGGAGAATTCAACGATCAGCCGGGCTGCAGATCAAGGTTGAACTTGGAAGAAAACCATACCTGGTTCCTGGCTGGGAGTTTGAGGGTGAGTGTAGGGTATAGGACAGAAGCAGCCTCACCTGGGCACGGGAGCACTGAGAGGCATGACAGGCCAGGGCAGAGCGCACAGAGCAGTTGGTTCTTCCTCTGGCCCTCACACCTTCCTCCCGTGTTCATGAGCTTGTCCCCTAGTGGCCCACTTCACCTCTCTGCAGCCTGGCACACACCCTTCCCTTCCCTTCCCTGACTGCCTCTCCCCCAAGCGCCTGCTCAGTGATGCTTCCCCTTCCCACCCGCAGGCAGCCTGGACCCCTCCCCTCGGCCCAGCAGCCCCTGGGCCCAGCACTGGCAGCACTGCCTCCTAGGGATTCTTCCATTTCTCTGGTCCATGCCCTCTCACCTCCCCGTTCCTGCTCCTGGCTCCCTGTCTGCAAAGGGAAATTCTAAACGCCTAGTTCATGGGGTAGGGCTAGGGGAGAGAGGAGACAGCCCCACACGCACTGGAGGAGAGCACCCTGGCACACAGTAGGTGCTCCGTGAAGGCCTTAAGGGAAAGGCAGGAGCTCCGGCTGAGCTCGGCCCAGGGTCTGCAGGCCTCCACTCCAGCAGGGAGCCCACCAGGCCCTGACCCCTTTTCCTGACAAACAGGGGAGTTTGCTCACCTGGCCAAGACCCCCAGTGAGGCAGAAATTCCTGTTTTCAGCCAAACGTGGACACAGCTGCCAACTAGGTCATCAGAGCATCCAGCTTCCCGAGCTCTCAGCAAGTTGCAGGGAGAGAGGAGGCTCTGCCACCTCCAGGTCACAGTCAGCCTGAGGTGCAGGACCCAGCTCCTGGGTTCCCTGCGCTGGCTGCCACTCCACCAGTAACAGGGTCCAGGACGCGCCAGCAACTCACTTTCTCAGACCCACAGGCTGGCCACACCCTCCAGGATCTGGGACCTGCCGTCTGTGTTCTGTACCCCTGTCCTTCAGGCAGCTCGAGGGCCTGTGAGACCCATCTCTTTCCCACCACCTCTCACCGCATACTCAGAGATGGCCATTGTCGAGCACGTCCAAGTGAGCCCATGCTGAGCGCTGGATGTGCATTGTCGTATTTCAGTCCGACAACCCTTGAAGAGGTTTCTACTGTTACCATCCTCATTTTAGAGAACTGAGCTTCAGCAATGAGACTTGAACCCAGGCTGCCCCACTCTGGGGCCAGCAGTCTTAACCATTAGGCAGCACTGCCTCCTGCACCTCTCCGGCCTCCTCTGCCAGAACCAGCTCAGCCCCTGCCCCGCCCGCACAATCTCCTTCCACTACCCTCGCCGCCATCACCTCCTCTGGGGAGACTGTCTGGATTTCCCTCCTCCAGCTGCCCACAGCCCTGGACTGCCCTCAGTAGTGTCTGTCTGACCTGGCCACTAGGCTAGGAGCTCCTGGGGGGAGGTCCTACCCGGAGTCCTCTCTGTCCCCAGGGCCTATGAGCCAACACATACTAGAGCCAGCTCAGAAAAGGCTTCCTGAGTGATGCCCCCTGCCCTCCAGGACTCAAAAGCTTGTGGAGTTGAGACAAGCTCTCAGAGAATGTGGTGAAGAGGCTTTTTGAACAGACCCAGGGGACACAGAGAGGACAGGGGAATGCAGACTGTGGGCCGCCCACAGCAGCAGGGGCCAGTGGGAAGGCCAAGAATCCTCTCTGACCACCCTCCGTTCCCTGCAGCTTCCTGGGGCCTCTAGGACCCTGTCTAATCTTTGGCCTCCCCCCTCCTTTGCTCACCCCCCTCGCTCCCATTCCTCTCTTCTTGGTCATCCCCCCACCCCCACCCCTACCCCTATCGCACTGGAAACAGTTGGGCTGTGGTGGCTGAGAATGGAGAGGGTTGGGGGAGGGAGGCCGGAGCTGTTTATAGGAACTGGAGTAGCTCCATCCATCAGCTCTGTTTGGAGCTGGAGACCAAGCATAATAAATACCTTGGCTCCTCCCCAGCTGCGCTTTCCCTGAACTCGGCAGTCCCAACTCCAGCTCTCCCTGGCTTGCTGGCTCCCAGGGCCCGGGTCTTACTCTACCCCAGCCTACCTCTCCTCCCACCAAGCTGCCCTGGAAAGACCATGGCCTCTGGGACTAGAAACACAGGCCTGAGTCTAGGTTCTGCTGCTTGTTCACTGTGGGACAAAGGCCAAGTCCGCCACTTCTCTGCGCCTCTATTTCGGCGTCTGTAAAATGGGGTTATAATCATTGCCCCACCCCCAAACTCAGCACTGCTCATTCGTCCGGCCAGAGTGTCTCGGGCATCTGCTCTGTGCTGGGCCCTAGCCCTGCAGGATACAGGGAACAGTTGGATAGAGCCTCTGCCTATGGGGTGGAGAGAGGGGCCACACCACAGCACAAGCCAGGAAGTGGTCAGCACCTCGAGGGAGGTCCAGATTTTCTACTCAGGAAGTTTGTTTTCAGCAGGGAGCAGCCCTTCCAGCTGGTGGAGTGAGGCAAGACTTCGAGGACATCTGGGCTGGCTCTGCAAGGAAGGGTGGGCTTTTGACACGTGGAGATGGGAAGAGGCTTTCCAGGCAGAACAAACGGCAGGAGCCGAGGCCTGGCAGCGGGAAGAACCGGGGCATGCCTGGGAGCAGAGGGGTCTGTCTGGCCCAGCCTCCACCACATCACTTTCACCTCTCTCCTCCTTTGGCACCTTCTGCTCGAGACTTCTGGCCTTCTGGAATCTTCCCTCCTTCCCTGGAGAGCTTCCCACTCACCCAGCTAGGCCCTCCCAAGTTGTGGATGCATTCCCAGACTTCTGCCATCATGTCCCCACTCCCACCTTCTCCGAAAAAGTCACCCTAGAAAGCGGAAGATTCAGATCAGGAAAAGGCATGAAACAATAGCATGTTTCTGGAGTGAATAAGGGAAAAAATGAATAAAGAAATGTATAAAAGAGTGAGTCAATGGAGGAGCGAGGAAGCCAGTGACTGAAAGCAGCCAGCGTTTCCGGAGCTCTGCCACATTTCATACTGGCTGCTGCAAGTGTACTTCCCCTTGTGGCGCTTATAGGGGAAATAGACATTAAACACACATGCAAACATCATGGCAAATTGTGATGAGTGCTAGGAAAGGGAGTGAAGGGCGAGATCATTGAGGGGTGGGACTCAGAAGAATCCTCTCTGAGGACATGACCTGTCAGCTGAGACGGAAGGAGGACTTCAGCTGAGAGAACAAGTGAATTCATGCTCCTTGTGGCCTCTTCCCCTCACTCATGAATGTGCCAAGCTGCCTTGGCAAATCCCACTCTTGGGGAGAGTGGGGCCTGAACTCTGGACCTTGAGATCCTCTCTTAAGCACTGAGAGCAGCCCTGATCTCTGGGCCCTCCCTGCCCCTTGGTGACTTGACTGCCTCATTCAAGTATCATGGATAAAACATGGAAGGCCATGTATAGGGTGGTGGGAGGGATGGCCAAGGGAGTGAAGCATTTTGGAGGCGGGGGCCTAGCTAGCTGCAGGGTGAGGGAGTCCAACTCCAAAGGCCCCTGCTTTTTTATTTTTTTGGCAGAGGATGAGCCAAAAATGTCTGCCTCCTTTCTTTCCACACTGCTTACGTCAGTTTGTGCCACCCTCCCCTTTGACCCCAAGTAACCCATTGTATCCAGCCTCCAGTATGTTTTCTCCATAATCGGATAATCACCAACAGACACATTTAAATTGTATGCAAACATACATATGCATGTATTAGAGATTTTAATTGTTATTTTATAAAAATGGGATCATATTCTATATAGTCTCTTGCATTTTGCTTTTTTTGTTCAATAGTACTTCAAGGAAATCCCTCCAAATAAACTGATATAAGTTTCAAATCACTTGTGACAGCACATAATATTCCGTAGTGTGAATATTCCATGATTTATTCAGCCATCCACCTATTGATGAACAATAGCTTTATCTTTTCTTCAACTATAAACATGAGGCAAAAAAATTCTATCCAGATGCCTAGACTCTCGAGGGTTTGTGTTCTTATGGAATAAATACCTAAAAGTGAGGTGCTACATCAACGGAGATATATACATATTCTATACATTTTTAATGTATATTATATGTATATATACTTTTAATAAAGTTTGCTTTTCAAAAACACAGTAATGTTTCACATTTCCACAAACAATGTATGAGATATCTTTTCCTGTGCTTCCCTGCTAGAAATGCAGGCTTTAGCTGCGGGTATAAAATGAGCTCTCATTGTTACTTTAAGTTGCATTTTCCTACTGCTGGATCTGAGCACCTTTTCTTTCTTTTTTTTTGGGGTGGGGGGCCATTTGGATGAACTCTTCTTTGAATTGCTCGTTTTTATCCTTGCCCATTTTTCTACTGAGTTAACTCGTTCTTATCAGTGTGTAAATCCTTATTGTATGTTGTAGATCTTAAACTTTGTCTCACATTTCCATAACTCATTTGTCTGTTATCCCTGCTTATGTATCTTTTGACCTACAACATTTTCCAAAGTCTCACTATTCCTTAATCGCTTCTCAGTTTTATTAAGTTTCACTCAGGTTGCTCATATAGTCTCCTAAATTTTCTTGTAAAATTTGTTATCTTGGCTAGGCACAGTAGCTCACACCTGTAATCCCAGCACTTTTGGGGGCCAAGGTGGGCAGATCACCTGAGGTTAGGAGCTCAAGACCAGCCTGGCCAGCATGGTGAAACCACATCTCTACTAAAAATACAAAAAAAAAATAAAATTAGCCAAGCCTGGTGGTGCATGCCTGTAATCCCAGCTACTAGAGAGTCTGAGACAGGAGAATCGCTTAAACCCAGGAGGCAGAGGTTGCAGTGAGTCAAGATGGTGCCACTGCACTCCAGCCTGGGTGACAAGCACAAAACTCCATCTCAAAAAAAAATACACAAAATTTGTTATCTTGCTTTTTATTTTACATTTAAATCTTTACACAACCTGTTGTTGTTGTTGTTGTTGTTGTTGTTTTTAATAAAGAGAGGGTCTACCTATGTTGCCCAGGATGGTTTTGAACTCCTGGGCTCAAGGGATCTTCCTGCCTTGGCCTCCCAAAGTGCTAGGATTATAGGTGTGGGCCACCACCCCTAGACAACCTGAGATGATTTTTATTTTGAAGTTGGATAATCACCCAATTTTACTTGCTTCCAAATGAATAGTAATTGTGAAAACATTGCTTATTAAATAATTAAAATGTTACTCTGTCAGATATTACATTCTGATACATATTTGATATCTATTTCTGGGTTTCTTTTTTTTTTTTTCACTGATCTATTTCTCTGTTCCTATACCATTACTCTAATGATTGATTTTAGAGTTGGTTCTGATATCTGCAAGACAAATCATCTGTACTGTTACTATTTTTCATATCTTTTTAGCTATTATTAGGCATTTATTCCTTCATATAAACATCAAGATCGTTGGACTCTGTTTAGAATTGATTTGAGGAGGTTTGACATTTCTATATTAAGCCTTTCCATCCAAGAGTATGGTGTATCTTTCCGTTTGTTCAAATCTTGTGTTCTTTTGTGTTTTTTTGAGACAGAGTCTCACTCTGTCACCCATGCTGGAGTGCCGTGGCATGCTCTTGGCTCACTGCAACACTTGCCTCCCGGGTTCAAGTGGTTCTCTTGTCTCAGCCTCCCGAGTAGCTGGGAGTACAGGCGTGCACCACCACTCCTGGCTAACTTTTGTATTTTTAGTAGAGATGGGGTTTTGTCATGTTGGCCAGACTGGTCTCAAACTCCTGACCTCAGGTGATCTGCCTACCTCAGCCTCCCAAAGTGCTGGGATTACAGGCATGAGCTACCGTGCCTGGCCTCAGATCTTGTATTCTATTCCGCCACAAGATTGTACAACTTTCTTGATAGAGGCCCTATATTTTTCTTGTTAAATTTATTTCTGAATATAGTTTTTGTCAATATTGTAATGGAAATATTTTTTAAATTTCCATTTATATGCATTTATTGTCAAAAATAAGAAAAGCAATAGGGTTTGTACATTTATCTTTAATAACATCATTTTTTCTTAGTAATTCAAACAGGCTTTTTCTTTTGCAGTTATTTTTTTTTTTAATCTTATTTGCTAGAGGCACTGAGGTTTTCTAGATATACAGTAATTTAATCGCCTCATTGTTCCCACAATTCTCTTGACACTCATTACAGTAGCATCTACCTCCAGCCATGTGTCTCCTCACCCAGCCTGCACCCAAGTTACAGGGAATCCCACTGCCCGCAGTAGAGTTTTTTCTCCCATTTTCTCTCTTCTCAAAGCCAAGGCTCCAGTTCCCTGTTTCCCTGGGGTGTGGGTGGGGGTGCTCAGGTTCCCTGCTGTTTTGTTCTACAGAATGAATTTGTCCCACCCTTACTGGAATTCAGCTTTCCTAGAGCAAAGGTCGAAAACCGGTGGCCTTTGGGCCAAATTTAGCTTTCAGACATGCTTTATTTGGCCCACATACTGGTTTATAAAAGTTTTGACTAGTTGCCAACATTTAAATATTAGAAGAGTTGTTTTACATGGGAACATATAAAAATCTGGATTACTAATTTTTCTTAAAATTCTGACAGATCTGAGAAACTGGGCCCTCACTCCACAGGACAATGAGTGACAGGAGCTGTGAAATTGTATATCCCACCTAGACTGTGAGCTCCTCAAAGGCAGAAGGTCATCCTGTCCCTTCTGTACCCCCAGCATGTACCCCCAGGGCCTGGCTCCAGGCAGAGGTTAATGAAAGCTTAATTCTTTTCCTTCAGTAAGTTTTAAAGATATTTGCGTTGACCCATACGAAAAGGGTTCTGAATTTTATGATGCCTTGGCAGTCTGGTGAAGCCTATAGACCTCTTTTCAGAATAAGGTTTTAAAATTCATATAATAAAAAATACAAATGATTACAAAGGAAACCAAATCTGTGACTAAGCTTATCAAAATATTTTTTAAAATTGTGATTTAGTAATACATGTTCTTTATGAGCACATTACATAATAAGATCTAGTGCAGGTCTAATAACTAATTTTGAAGCACTGATGAGCATAAATGATACTCTGAGAGATCTGTAACAGGACATGAAAACATGTGATTTCTGTTGGTTACAGAACTGCTATAGTCATTTGTACTGTGAATACTATGGGGATTTGTGGTCTACATTCAAGATGGAAAGAATGATTACATTTCAATGAGAGGCTAATGATGAAAATAAAGATGGAATTTTTTTTCAACCAAGTTCACAGACCCCAAGAATTCTACCCACAGATCCCGTGGATCTCAGATCAAAACCTTTACTTTCGGGAAAAGGTGGGAATGTGAGCTACAAGCAAGCCACAATAACAAGGAAACATAATCCCTTAGAAACCGCCCCAGTTGTGGGTGTTCTCATTTAAGGCAGAGTGGGAGTGTAAATGAAACCACCTTTTCTGGAGGGCCCTTTGGCAGTATGTTCCAAGAATCTTAAAAACGTGCATCTGCTTTAATCTAGCAATTCTGTTTCTAGGAGTTTATCCTAAGGAAACAAAGATGTAGCCAAAAACAAACAAAAAAACAATTGACTGTGAAGATGTTTGTCATAGCCAAGTACACATCCAGTTTTTGTGGAGCCTGAAGTTTATATAATTTAGGGGCCCCCTGTAACACAAAGAATACAAAATTATGAATACAAAATTGCTAGATCACTCCCAGACATTTGCAAGGGCCTCGTGCAAATGGGGCCCCTTCATCAGCTTGACATAAATTCACTTCAAATGTAACATTATTAATAATAATCTAAAATTAGAAACAATCTAAAGCAGCCAACAATTGGGGATGGATATAAGTTTTAGTATATTTATATAAGTGATATTAACAACCATTTAAAATGATATGAATATAGCAGTCTACTGATGTGGAAAGATGCTCAAAACATAGAAGTGAAAAAGCAGGTTATAAAATGGTAATATGTGTATAAAATTCCAGTTTTGTTAAAATAACATAATACCTATGTGTAGCAGGATCTGAAATAGGACTTTCCTGCCTCAGAATTGCTGCTGTATCCCAGAGCCTCAAAAGCAGCACCAGACACAATCCAGCAGGACTTGGACAGATTGTGAAGCTCTCATACAGCCTCAGAGCAACCTCAGAGCAGGCACTGACCCAGGAGAGGAGGATAGATGCAGGGGCTTTCCACGGGAAGAGTCACCTCAGTGCTGTGCTTCACCCCACGTGGCTCAAGCCAAGAGACTGGGGCTTCCCTGGAGCTTCGGGGAAACAGAACCTCACCCACCTCTCCCCTGGAAAAGTCTAAAGAGGATAGGCCTATGGGAGCTGTCCCTGGTGGTAGCATGAGGGGCGGGGGCTGAAGTGGAAGCTGCAGTGGGAGCAGCCTGTGCTTGCAGGGTGCAAAAGAGAGAAATGTTTCCTGTGCTTCCCACCAGAAACAGTGCAAGGTAACCAGTTGTCAGTCATCATGGAAGATCCCTGCCCAAGAAGTCTGCCCGCCAGGAGAAGAACCCAACAGAAGGACTCTCAGCCAGAGTGAAGGGGACAGGCACAGGTGATCTTGGGGGATATGTCACCCAAGCCCAGGAACCAGCTGGAGGAGACCAACAGAGAAGTCTACACAACCCAAATGATGTTTGTCCCTTTAAAGCAAGGACCAGAATTTGGGCATCTGCCACCTAGAGGAGTCTAACACCAGGTTACAATGACTCCATTCAGAGCAGATCTTGCACTTGCCTGTATCTCCCCCAAACCCCTCTCAACCTGGAGCCCAATTCAAAGAAGCAGAACAGAGAAGGGGAGGGGCAAACAAGGCTCCCATTCCTCACTGCAGGTCTCTGAGCTGGGTCACAGAGCTAAAGGGAAACTCAAGTTGATTCGTTGGCTTAGTTGAGGTATAATTTACACATGGTAAAATTCACCCTTAATAATATTCTGTTTTGTGAGTTTTTGATACCACACCACTGTCAAGATATAAATCCTTTCTCTCACCCTAAAGTGATACCGTTTAGTTTTGCATATAGTTTTGCCTTTTCCAGAAGGTCATACAAACGAAGTCACACAATATGTAGCCTTTTGAGTCTGGGCTCTTTCACTTAGTACGATGTACTTGGGATTCATCCATGTTTCTGAAAGTACTGCACGTTCCTTCCTATCACTGAGTATTATTCCATTGAATGGATGTGCCACAGGATGTGTTACCATTCTTCTACTAAAGAATGTTTGGGGGTTGTTTCTAGTTTTGGCAATTATAAATAAAGCTGCTATAAACATTCATATACAGGTTTTTGTGTGAGCAAAAATTTTGGTTTCTCTTGGGCAAATACCTAGGCGTGGGAATGTTAGGTCACTGGGTAGGTATATGTTTCCCTTTGAAAGACACTGACAAACTGTTTTCCAAAGTCATTGTCCAATATTTAATTCCCACTGGCAATGTGTAAGAGATCCAGTTGCTCCATATCCTCACCAACACTTAGAATTGTTATTTTTTTCTTTAATCCATTTAATGGGGGTGTAGTAAGAAGCTAACGTTTTGTTTTTAGAATAGGCTTTAATTTTTAGAGCAGCTTTAGGTTCACAGCAAAATTGAACAGAACATACAGAATTCCCATACCCACCTACCTCCACACAAGCACAACCTCCCACCATCAACATCCCTCAGAAGAGTAAAACGTTTGTTACAATCAATTAACCTACATGGATGCATCATTATCACCTGGAATCCACAGTTTACATTAGGGCTCACTTTTGGTGTTGTATATTCTATGGATTTTGACAAATTGATAATGACATGTATTCATCATTATAGCATCATACAAAATAGTTTCACTGACCTAAAAATCCTTTGTGCTCTGCCTAATTATTCTACTCCCCTCTAACCTCTGGCAATGACTGATCTTTTTACTTTTGCCATAATTCTGCCTTTCTCAGAACGTTGTATAGTTGCAATTGTTCAGTATGTAGCATTCTCAGACTGGCTTCTTTCACTTAGTAACTTATATGCATGTAAGTTTCCTCTATGTCTTTCATTCGTTGATAGCTCATTGCTTTTGAGTGCTGAATAATATTTCATTCTTTGAGTGTGCCATAATTTATTTATCTCCTCACCTACTGAAGGACATCTTGGTTGCTTCCAAGTTTTGGCAATTGTGAATAAAACTGCTATAAACATCTGTGTTCAGGATTTTGTGTGAAAGTAAGTTTTCAGCTAATCTGGGTAAATACAAAGGAGTGCAATTGCTAGATCAAAGAATAGAGTATGTTTAGTTTTGCACACACACATACACAAGAATCTGCCAAACTGTCTTCTAAAGTGGCTGTGCTATTTTGCATTCCTGCCAGCAATGAATGAGAGTTTCTGTTGCTGCACATCCTTGCCGGTCTTTGATGTTGTCAGTGTTTTGCATTTTGGCCATTCTTCCAGGTGTGCAATGGTATCTCATTGTTGTTTTAATTTACAACTCTGATGATGTATGGTGTTGAGCATCTTTTTATATGCTCATGTGTCATCTGTATATCTTCTTTGGTGAGGTGTCTGTTCAAGTCTTCTGCCCATTTTAAAATTGACTATTTTTTTTATTGTTGAGTTTTAAGAGCTCTTTATATATTTTGAATGACAATCTTTTAAGCTTGCAAAAGAATTATAAGAATAGTACAAAGAACTTTCATATATACCCTTTATCCACATTCACCAGCTGTTAGTGATTGTTAACCTTTTGCTTTGTTACTTTTTCTTTATATACACATTTTTTTCTTAACCATTTTAGAGTAAGTTGCATGCATCATTACTCCCAAACATTTTAACATGTATTTTCTAAGAAAAAAAATTATCTTACATAACTACAATATAGTTACCAAATTCAGGAAATTTAACATTAAAATAATACTATTATCAAATCTGTAGGCTAGATCCAATTTCACGAAATGCCCCCAATAACATGCTTTGTAGCCATCTTCACTGGTGACCCAGTACTGGATCTAAGGTTATGCATTTCACTTGGCTGCCATGTTTCTTTAGTTTCCTTTTATCCAGCACAGTTCTTCAATATTCTATTGTCTTTCATGACATTGACATTTTTGATGACTCTGGACCAGTATTTCATAGACTGTATTTTTCAGTTTGGTTTTGTCTGACAGTTTCTCTGTCAGGTTCGGCCTTTTTGGTGAGAATACCATTTTGCAAGAGATAAGAAAAAACAGTATTTTTCTACTCTCACACTCACCATAGAATACTTCATTTCTGGTCACCAAAACATGCAGGATTTCTTCCCACCAACCATCCATTTTCTCCAGCAGGCACCATCTGCGCATCCTATGATTCAATGCTCTTCTGACACCGTCTACCTGGAGGTAGCATCAGATCCCACAGTGCTCCACCCCACTTCAAATGCCCATCATTAGCCCCAGGTTGTGACCAGCCAGCTATAAATCAGGGTTCCCACAATGTCTCCTTAGGTTTAATTAATCTGCTAGAACAGATCATGGAACTCAGGGAAATACTTAACTTATATTTACCCATTTGTTATAAAGGATATTACAAAAGATACAGATGAGCAGCCAGATGAAATATATAGATAGGGCAAGATATGTGGGAGTTTCCATGCCGCCTCTAGGCACACTATCCTCCCAGCACCTCCAGGCATTCAGCAATCTGGAAACTCTCCAAACCCAGTCCTTTTGGGTTTTTATGGAGGTTTCATTAGGTAAGCATGATGGATTACATCATTGGCCTTTGGTGATCAACTGAGCCTTCAGCCTGGGGCTGAAAGTTCCAACCCTCTAATCATGCCTAGATCTTTCCTGTAACCAGCTCCTATATTGAAATTATCTAGGGGCCTCCACCCACCAGTCATCTCATTGGCATACAAAAGACATTCTTACCACTCAGGAGATTCCGAGGGTTTTGGGAGCTGTTTTAGGAACTAGGGGCAGAGATCAACTTGGTTGTTTCCAAGTTTTGGCAATTGTGAATAAAACTGCTATAAACATCTGTGTGCAGGATTTTGTGTGAACATAAGTTTTCAGTTAATCTAGGTAAATACAAAGGAGTGCAATTGCTAGATCAAATAATAAGAGTATGTTTAGTTTTGCACACACACATACACAAAAACCTGCCAAACTGTCTTCTAAAGTGGCTGTGCCATTTTGCATTCCCATCAACAGAAGTGGTGGGAATTATATCACACCACAGAAGTGAAGTACTGTCTTTCTTGGGGAAAAACATTAGAAGGTACTTTATGCCAGACCCATATTTGGCAGACTTCAAAAAAATAACTGAATTTACAAGGAACTTAAACAAATTTACAGGAAATTTACAGGTGATTCCTCAAAGATCTAGAACCAGAAATATCATTGACCCAGAAATCTCATTGCTGGGTATATACCCAAAGGGATATAAATAATTCCATTACAAACTGCCCCATTAAAAAGTGGGCAAAGGACATGAACAGATACTTCTCAAAAGAAGATTTTCATGCAGCCAACAAACATATGAAAAAAAGTTCGGAGAGATCCAAGATGGCCACATAGCAGCAGCTCGGGATTGTAGCTCCGAGTGAAAGTGCAGAGAGCGAGTGGATGCCGCAATTGCAGAAGAATTTTTGATGCCCACAGACTGGGAGATTCCCGGCGAAGGAGCTACACGGGTCACCAGCGCTACTCTTTTGGCCGGCGCGGCGCTTCTCGGTGCGGAGTGTATGGGACTGGATGCCCTTTTAGTCGGGCTCGGCCGGTCCCATCCCCACAAGGAGAACAGCAATTGGAAGCGCTGAGGACCAAGAGCAAGCACAGCTGAACCCGGGAAGGCCCAGCTCTGTGGGGAAGGGGCGCCCCCCGAAGGAAAACTAAGAAACAGAAAAAACTTCATCACCAACAAGCCGGACGTCCACGCAGAGACCCAATCTGAAAGTCGGCAATTACAAAGACGACAAGTGGATAAATCCACAAAAATGGGAAGAAACCAGTGCAAAAAGGCTGAGAACACCCGAAATCAGAATGCCTCTCCTCCTACAGGGGATCGCAGCCCCTCATCAGTAAGAGAACAAGGCTTGACGGAGGATGAGTGTGATGAACTCACAGAATCAGGCTTCAGAAGGTGGATAA